>JAGGAW010008779.1:0-13521 GCA_017657375.1 Termitomyces sp. T27 | reverse complement strand
GAATGTGAACTTCTTGAACCTCGATTACAGCACACGATGAAGTAATATTGATATTCATGTACCATGTGTCTTCAGTATGAGGCAAAATCACTCCTCAAGCCAACAAACAAGTCCTGTCACTACTGAACAGAAAAACAAGTGCTCCAACAGCTGGTTGTTTGGGTAGAAGTTTTGGAGTTTTATTCCATGCTGCTCAGCTTTTACTTATTCCATAGATTATAGGAGTTTCTTTCCACTAGTCTGACAGCTCTGATAGCACACCTCTAGAAAGGAAAGCCAAAGTCCCTCCTGATCATGACTCTGCCTTTGCTTTCTAGTGAGTAGCCTTGCTAACTCCAGATCAAAGTAAATTATATCTTAGATATATGACATCAACACCCCTTTCACTTCTTTGCAGACAAAAAACTACTGTCAAAGATGTTATCAACAACAGAACAGATGGTAAGAGTATCCAGTGCACTTTCAACAGGCTACTAGAGCTTCAGAGTCAGTTGACTCTAGCTTGATCCTGTATTTGCTAGTCTTTTATCAGCTGGTGATACTGACATTGAGCTATGTTAAGGAGCATCCATCAATCTCTATGATCAGTTAGACCCAATGCATCTCCATACTCCTCATTGTGATCACCAGCCATGTGTAGAAGACACTTCTGATAACGAACTGGATGGCAAGTCTCTATTGAACATGCCCAGCCTTTCAAACCAAAGGCCTGTGCAGTCTACTTAGTAAGTTAACTTTTGATGATGATTATTTCATTTGACATTGGTCTAGTCAGCCAACTTCCACCCAATCTGAGGCTGTAACTGCCAATAGCACCTATGACAAGAAGGTTTTATATTAGAAAGAATTACATGGAGTTTGTTTCAAGTCTCCTATCAAGAATGCTTTTGACAATGAGTTTCTCAATGATGACTTTCTAAATGACTTAAATGAAGCAATCTGGCAGTTGCTGGTTGTTAATGGAAAGCAAAAAACAGATTTCCAAGCTTCAACTATTTGTTCATCCACACATTGTTCACCAGATTTCAAGTCCTTGCTACACTTGTTGCCAGAGGGTCTTTCAACTCACATCTCTAAAATAGTAGAAATTGATGACACCTTACCTATGCCAGCTGTGCAACTAATTAATTTTACACCTGCATCCCCTACAAGTGTGTTAGCACCCTCCAACCTTGGCCACTTGAGTGAAGATTGAGTGTGTGCCATCTGAAGCTCTTCCTCTGCCCTCAACTCAGTGAATGATGTAGGTTTACTATTATAGCTGTTCTGATCCTATCATTCAGACAATATTGAGTGAGCCCATATATGATAAACTAACTCACTTATCATAACTAATATGCACAGAACTTTAATATGAGTTCATTAATGTAAGTCAATGTCAGTCTTTACAAGACACTATTTAACTTAAATTCATTTCACCATATTAGGATTGATCTGGAGCCTCCTCTTTAATTCTCTAGAGCTCTGCTAAGCTAATATGTTCAAATAGTTCTCCTGTTTATATGATTTCTGATAACAGCTTTAACTTTCATTCTATGCCCACATTACAATTAGCATCAATGTTTGCACAGTTGCCTTTCAAATATGTCATTTATTCCAAACTTTATCTTGCATTGATGCAGTTGTTGATAGCAATCAAATGTTTTTGAATTTTG
The DNA here is from genome assembly GCA_017657375.1 of Termitomyces sp. T27. NCBI lineage: Eukaryota > Fungi > Basidiomycota > Agaricomycetes > Agaricales > Lyophyllaceae > Termitomyces > Termitomyces sp. T27. Next base: position 11,866 of record JAGGAW010008779.1, on the reverse strand, counting down.
AGCCAAGTATTAATGCTGGACTTCAAGTTAGATATGTTCTCGTATATCCTACTGTCCTCAATTTTTCAGGAAGATTACTCTAGTCACCAAGCTTCAGTGATGTTAGGGACTCTACAACAACTATCTGCTATAATCAGGACAAGAAGTGCACTGATGTATGTCTTCTATAGCATTTAGAGATCTGTTCTGATGAAGTGTTGCTGAGTCTGCAATGAGAGGCTGACCTCAATATTCATGAATATATATCACCATAAAGTTTTGTCTTATATTCTCACATTTCACATAGCTCTCCTCAATGCTAGTTGAATGCCATTGATACTGATGAAAAGAAAATTTCAGTTTTTAAGTATGACTAGAAAATCCTAAGCTTTAGCATGATTATCTGTTACACATTGATGACAAAAAACCCACTCCCATATTTTCCTTGTTTTTCCACTCAGCCTAGATTTATTGATGACCTCTATTATCACATCAATTCAGCAACCAAACCATTTAACAACAAATAACTTTAAATATAGAATGGCCAAGACTAGGTTGATGTTACATTTATGAGCTTTTGAACATGACTTGAAAATGCCCTGTAGATGAAAGGCATGCTTCTAATTAGAGTGTCAAAGAGTTGCCATCATAGAATAAACTGCCTTTGCTGAGAGCTTGATGTTTGAAAAGCTCATTTTAGACATCTGAATTATATTTTTAATTATGCTCTCATACCTTGAGATATGCCATGTATGCCCATATTATGTCTGAGTATATATATATATATATATATATATATATAATATAGAATTTATATACTCTGCTTATTATAGTTATAAATTCTTTAATTCTTACTTTAAAGTTTTCTATGTTATACATGTGTAATTATAATGTGTATATACTTAATTATGAGATTGTGATCAGTTCAATCTCTGTAAGTATTTTTATTGATAAAGAAAATCTTTGCTGAATTTAAAATTTCTTTCAGATTTTTAATTAGCAAATAAAGATCTAAAAATTTCTGATTTAACATTTATAAGTACTTTCTTCATATTAATATAATTAGAACATTGTGGCATTTACTGAGCTCTAGATCATGATCATAAATAAATTTAAAGGTTCACCAGGATCTTTTCATGTGAAGTGCCTTAAACAATTCTGAGTCTCTATGTCTTCAAATGCAGCTATGCCACATGCATTGCAGAGTCGTCCTAGCAATCCTTTGAACTTTTCTGGTCTGCAAAAAGATGGACCAAATCAAGAGAACTTTGTCACAAATGCTCTTCGTAATGTTCACATAGAAGATAAGTTGTGTGTCAGTTGTGAGCTCACTTAACTGTTTTTTATTAAGTGCTCATAATCATAATGGTGTACCCTTTAAATAGACTGAAGTTTCAAGTGCTCATCAGCATTTGAACCAGGATTAACAGGCTAATTGGTACAGTAGTCTTTCAAATGTAAGCTTTCATTTTTTGGATGTAGTCAGCCTTTATTCACTCATTCATTCAATTAGCCTCTGACTGTTCCATCAACTAGTACAGTGCATGGAACAATTCTCTACTACTCCTCCTACTGATGCTGAAAGCAGAAGAGTCAGCAAGACACTAATGTTGACATGCAAGAGCTATGCAGTAATAATTTTGGAAGAACACCTCTTTTCTCTATGCAGGATGATATTGATGAAGAACATCAAGAATCTAAGCCATGTAAGCCTGACTTTGACAATGACAATGGTAAATATGCAGATGACAAAGGCAAAGATTTTGATCTGATATGGTGTCTCTTACAGTGACCCTGATTTATAAATCATAATCTGTTGTTCAGTGATAGCTTTCATGCTTCATGGAAAATCTCAATAAAGCATACATCAATCTCAATAACACCATTCAAGAAGGCTTTCAAACCATTGCTGATGACAAGCTGTGCTGAACTCAATAACAACTTTCACTACAGTGGGATAAGCAAGACAAGTAAGATATAAACTGAAGAGTCAGCTTAAATTGACTAGTCCTCCAGTTCAACATCCTCCTACTCATAATCAACTTATAGTAATTGTCATTATCTACATTAGACTAATGACTCATGTTTGTTAGAAATATGTTTGCCTTCATCTAATCAGGCTTGTTGGCAAAGATTGCTTACTGATTTTACTGGTGTCTTCATTGAGGGCAGAAGTATTTATTTGATGACTTAATGCATGCAGTGAACTATTAGTTCCATGCTGCACAGCTGAGCACTTTAAGTTTCACATTAGGAGTATTCTGCATCATATATGGAACAGGTCAGCTGCAAGAGTTTTTGCAGAAGATTTCATATGATACTATTAGTTTGAACAATATATCAATATGCTGTACGTTGTCATATCTGCTTTCTATACAAGGATCAAGTCTTTCAAATCACAATTTTGTGATAATCAACCATTTAAAAACTATGAATAGCATGTATGATGTAATCAGAGAAAACAGAATGTACACAAAACATCCTGCTCATGCATGACAGCTAATGATACAATTTCTCAGCTCTTTCAAAGACGATTGAAGATCGCTCAATGTAATTTACACTTGGAGAGACACATTGAGCTTCTTCAGCAGCTTAGCATAGAGGGCATGTCTAGTGACAAATCTAATTACAAAGAGGCCATGCACAATTGTGCTGTAAGTGCATAACAGCCTATATATCAAGTGCTTTTACTTTACTGGAGGAATCAAGTAATTTCCATATGGTTATATATTTTTAACAGCATGTATAGTGCCACTTGTAGAGTCTTAAGTCCATCCAAGGATGACCATCTGCAACTGTACTAACATAACAATCAGAACTCATGCTTTAGTACATCTAAGAAATTTGTTCTGCAATTGCTGCAAGTTATCTATAATGCCCATTAGTTGAATACACTCAGTTCAGCATTTACTAAAATAGTTCTTTGCTCAACTAAGGAATATCAGTTTATGCATGCCAATGAACTCACTGAGTAAGTTTTACTTTGTAGCTCTAATAGCCCTATTAACTCAATATCAGTATCTATTGTGCTACTCAAATCAACACTAAAATTTTATTGTAAATTTTGTAGATTTATTATACTTAATATATCTACCTGATCTAAATTGTATAACACAACTTGTCTCTAACAAACCACCAAAGAACAAACTACAATGATGTATTTGGCTTTTTTGTATTGGAGTGATAAATGTTTAATTTTGTTTATATTGAATATTCTCCAACAACTTGAAAGGCATTATATTTTTCATTTTGAATGTGTATTATTAATACTTTCAATAAAATATAAATTAATATAAATAATTATTTATAGAATTCATGATGTTCTATTATCAGGCTTCCAAGCTCAATGATAGAATGTCAAAGTTGTGTGGCATAGAGCCACACTATATATAAGCTTACCTAACAACACATCAAAAATATATTATTGAGTGCAAGTATTGTTTGACAATTTTTCCTTTGTTTGATAGTTCTCCATGATGATTCAAGGCTGTAGAAAGCCTCTAGGAAGGCGTGTGACTCAAAAATTGCTCAAAGACATGTTGTCATGATCTTCAAAGAGCACATAAGTGTAATGTCTGATAGTTTTTAATAAATTTTCTTCATTTGATAGTTTTGCATAGTGATTCAAAGCTATGGAAAGCCTTTAGGGAGGTGTTCAACCAAAAAATTATTCAAGAACATGTCAAAATATGTTGTTGCGACCATCAGAGAGCATGTAAGTGTGATGTATAATCATTTCAAAGCTATTTTGATAAAATTTCCTCATTTAATAATTCATCATGATGATTGAACACCATAGAAGGCTTTTGAGAAGGACATTCAACTACAAAATTACTCTAGAACATGTCAAAGCATGTTGTGGCAGCCTCCAGTGAAGTATTCAACTAGAAAATCATTCAAGGACATGTCAAAATATGTCATTGTGGCCATTAGAGAGCATGTAAGTATGATGCGTAACCATTCTAAAGCTATTTTAACAAAATTTCCTCATTTGGTAGTTTGTCATGACAATTCAACACCATGCATAAGTGTAGCATTTAGCAATATAAGAGTTTATTTGAGAATTTTCCCTTGTTTAGTAGGTCATCATAATGTTTTAATGCTGCAGGAAGCCTCTGAGAAGGTGTTCAACTAAAATGTTATTCAAAAACAGGTCAAAACACATTGTCACAGTGTCTGGACATGTAAGTATGCTGTTTAGCATCATTTGACAATTCAGCCTTGTATAGTAACTTGTTATGACCTGTCAGCATTGCAGGAAGGCTGCAAAGATTTCAAGGTACAAAATCACTCACTGATGTGTTTTGATATATATAGGCACATAGAAGGTGTTTGAAGAGTCCTTGGACCATGCACAACCAAATTTTGCTTATTGGAAATGAGGATGTAGTAGTCTAAAATGGTATGTCTACTGACACAAAGGCTTCCATTGCTGCTCCTCATTTTCAACACATGGATAGTCAACTTCCACCTTTCTAGCTGGCTTTTTGAAGGCCAGTAAGGTCTTTAAAGCTTAAAAAAATGAAAAAACCACTACCTTCTATAACTATGTGGATGAGGCCTTTATAAGGCTTTTTCAATTGTATTTCCTTTAAATTGAGCTGAGTGGTGCAAGAGATTTGGTTTTCAAGTAAATACTGTTTTTTGCTATCTATCCTTGCTCATTTTACATCTATAGACACTAATTTGATCAGTCTACAATAGTCAATCACTCCTCCATAAGCAACTATACTACTTTTTCAATAGTGCACTGAAAGCCAAGAGAAAACATCTAATGCCACCATTACAAATATTGTATACCCTGCTAAGCTTACTATCAAGAATTTCAATAATGATGCTTTAAAATTTGAGAAAGTGAGTAATTGTCATATTGAAACAAAATAATGCTGAAAATTTAATAGTTCTACAAGATATCTAGCATTGTTTTGACCTGTGGCATTTAAGTTTGCATTAAAGAAGACATGCACACATTTATATTTTTGTAATATATATCACTTCATCTTGTAGCTTAATCTTTGCTTTGTATCATACTGTATTTGTTCTATATATGCCTTACATACATACTTTGAATATACAATCATAATGTCATACATACTGGCTAAAACACTGAACTTATTTTTAATATGATCATGATTGATCTATTCATTGAATACTGTTAATTTCAGTAATATATCCATCAGTAGTTTTTTACAATATTATCATTATAATACCATTAATATCATGTAGTTTATTTTGTCAATTTCACCTTCATACCTTCAAGGCAAAAATTTAATCAAAATTTTCAAAAAATGTCAAATATTATCATCAGCTTCATTTAGTCAATATTATGCTAAAATTGTTAATTTATTCAAGATTTATGTTACAACACAATTATATAATTATTGTAAAATTTATCTTAGTTTCATCTATATAACAGCTATAAAAATCACAGCAAACTCTTGCCATAAGTGTAGATGAATATGAGAAGACTCACAAACTTCTCAACTACTGTTCAATGTAAGATGGGTATGCAAATCTATGCCAAGTTGCTTATAATCCTTGTAACTATTTTGCAGGTGTGCTTAATGCTCTTTCACATTGATTTCAGTGCTGTATCTCCACAATGTAATGGTGTGTCAATTTTGGCGTTACTTCTCCAAAACTCTATGCAGTGATTTCAGAGCTACATCTCCAAAATTCTCTGCACAGCAATTTCAGCATCACATTTTCTAAATTTTCTGCATGCATCTTTAAAATTTTTTTGATGCCCTCCAGTGCTCCACCTCTAAAATCCTTTGCACTGGAATTTACCTGCACTATCTCCCAAATTGTAATGTGCACAGAATGTCAACTATCATACATTTCTTGCCAGGCACTGCAACTGACAGCATATTCTACTGATACAATGATATCATTTCTTACTTTTGTAGGTGAATAATGATATTGACTTATTTTGCTCAAGTCATACTTCTTCTACATCCATCTGCAGCTTGCTATCATTATTTGAATCTCACACTTCCACTATATCAAAACAAATGAGCAAGGCCACAAACTCCCTAGCCAATTGATTGCTCAGTTTTGCCATATGATATGTTGACATGTCATTGTCCATGGATGATGAATAGAGACATATGCAAATTACACTATTCAAAACACCTGTTTTGGGACAAATTTTTTTTCTGAACAGTTCTCCTTATATTGCTGACACATTATCCTGATCTAGGAGTTGAAGGGAGTTTCTGATGTAGTATAGCAGCTTATATAGTCATTCAACAGTTTATGCATGAATAAAATTTGATTGTTGAAATCAAAGATCTCCATTTCACACAGATCTAGCCCCACTCACTGCTGCCAATGGCCAGAATAAAGTAAGCATGCCTGTAATTCAATTTTGGTTTTCTTGGCATGAGTTAGATCAAAAATAAAGCAGGAAGCTTCCATGATATCTTAATCACTCTGATACAAATGACATGGCAAGCTATATGGACATGATGCCTGGCTGTTTAATTTTAACAATTTAAAATGTGTGTAGCAAAGAAACAGTTATTTATAATAATTTCAGTGTTGCCCATGAAAGCAGCAATATTTGCAGATATGAGACTGCTGATTTCTAGAGCATTAACATGTTAAAAGTAAGGACTGTAACCCTGTTAGATATTGGAAAATGTGAAATTTCTGATTACATACTTGCTTCTAAAACCTCCAGTCAGCTATCTTCTGGCAAGTTCATGTTATAAATACTTTTTCAAAATATTTATTTTGTGTGGGTGATGTATACACAGCTGTCTTTGGAATCCCTTATACACTTTCTCCTACCACCTTTCATAAACCACAATGGCTTGATTCTTTACAAGATCCTTAGATGGAGATTGCAATCTAACAGAAAAATAATTAATATACATAGTATCACCACTGAGTTGATATGAGAATAAGACAGTCTTTCTACTGTGATCTCCCAATACCTTTTCACCATATAGAAATTCTGTATTTTCATACTCCTTCAGAAACTGCATGTGATTGCAAGTAACATTTGATCTTACTATTCTGTCAAAGCATTTTGCCAGTATCTCTTCTTCATTCTATGAACACTACATGTGATGTCATGAGTGCTAATCAACCCAATTGTTTCCTCAGTCACACATGCAAGTCATCAAACAACAGCCTTACATATGTTAGAACTTTGCTGACTTGCATCTCATCTCTATACAATAAAGATATCATTGTATATTTGAACCACTTCAAGATTACCAACAAATACCAAGTTAACATAATTCACATAATTTTAATTACCTCCTATTATCACTGAATTGATTGACATAGCTAGAGATTCTGCATTCTCTACTAATTCTATGCACAGCACAAACTATGAAATTATAGAATTTACAAAATTAGTATTCTATATAAATTTTTCTTATATTTTCTATACATTTTGCTTGACTAAGATATTCTTGTCATAGAATTCTCAGAAATCTATATTACTCTGAGATATTTGTGACCTCAAAATCTATCAAGTGAACTTAGAAAAAAAAATTTCTCAATGTGTGTGATCAATGTTCCATGTGCATGATGTGCATTGTGCATATACATGCATGCTTAAATGTGCACTTGATTATAGTTTCTCATCTCACCTTGATATTGGCATTATCACTAGACTCTTTTAACATTCTGTTTCATTCAAATTCCACTGGTAGATGTCTACATTGAATGGCACACTGCAGGTTCCTTGCTTCTGTGATGCCTGCAACAGGCACTCAAACAGCTTCATATATCAGACTAAGCAACAGGCAAAAAAGCATGTTCAGAAAGCTGCAGAAGCATGCAGACCTGCTGCAGGGCCTTCAAGAATGATGATTGGTGTTTTTTAAATATGTTCTGGAATTCAGCAACTAAGTACAGTGTGACTACTCCTTTCATAAGTATCTTTCCAAGCTGCAGCTACAGCTTTGTGTCAATTATCATTTTTAGGATTATAGGGCTATATTCCATCTTTTGTTTCATCAACTGGTCTTTTTCACTTGCCATTACAACAATTTTCATCACTTTGCATGTCTTCTTATTGATAGTGTCCAATCCACTTTAGGCACATAGCAAGGCAAAAAAAAACCTACCACAGAACTCAAGAAAAGGTGAAGAGGAAAAAGGACTGCAGCATGTGAGTGAGGGTAGCAGAAGAATTCTCAGCTGGTAAGAAAAGAAAGAAGTACAAAGAAGAAAAATACACTAAAGTTTGCTAAGTTTATAGTTTGTAGTCACTGATAAATTGTAGTTTGCTGGTGAAATTATTGTCAGTAATAACATTGTCATTGAAAAAGAAAAAAAGTGAAGTCACAAACTCCCACTACAAGTGTAATGCAGGTCAAGACTTTAAGATCTTAATGTAGAGTGCTAACAGCAAGATAGCAAGGAGAAATTTGCTGGTTATTAGAGTTTAAATGACAGAATTTTATACTACTAGTGAAATAATAAGAAATAAAGACAAAATAGGAAAGAGAACACATGAAAATCATGTGAAAGTCATGTGATGTGGCACATGATAGGTGCTTCACATGCTTTTGATTGTCAAATTGAGTGTTTCAGTAGTTCTGTTGGTAGTAGTAGTGTTTACATCATTAGCTGTTTTTAAGGCATAACATTGTGCTCCTTCTTAGCAAGGTTCATTGGACATTGAGACATTTATTTTCTCAGCTGCTGATCCTGACCTTGATCCATGGAGAGACAATGAACAGGATTGTACTCCATGGCATATAATTCCTGCTATGCAGGAAAAGTTATTTGTTTGCATAGCATACTTTAAAGCTGTTTTAAAAAATGTTTTCAGCCACTTATCATGGAAACAAGCCTCGATCAACCTAAATGCTTCCTTGAACATGCTAGCAGCTGCTGGCATACTTTCCAATGACCCTGTCACTGTTAAAACCTTGCAGAGCACCTAAAAATGACTAAAATTGACCCTGATGAGTATATTATCCAGTACACCATATGTCCATCATGCTGGAAACTACATACCCTAGATGAGCTTAAAGCTTTGCCTTAACTCATTTGCACATTAGCTCATTGCATAGGCTAAGGCTAAAGATACATAGTCAAGAATGGTATACATATCCTAAATCTTATTCATCCTCTGCTGAATGTTCATGTAGCCAAGCTTTGCTGCATTTGTATATATCTTAAATCTTATTCATCTATAAGTCTCTATCATTCAGAGCTTCTGCTGAATATTCATATGGCCAGGCTTTGCTGCATCTATTGCTTAGAAAGACACTCATATACTCAATCAAAACCCTAATCCAGAATTCATCATGTCAGACTTAGTGATAGCAACATGTGGTGCTGATCATAAACTGGTATCAAGCATGAAATTAGAAGTGCTGGAACTGTTCAAGATGTGCCTATTAATGGTGCTATGATGCCACTTTACACTCATCATTTTGGCCTTCAATTGACAATCAAAACCCTAATCCAGAATTCATCATGTCAGACATTAGTGATAACAACATGTGGTGCTGATCATAAACTGGTATCAGGCATGAAATTAGAAGTGCTGGAACTGTTCAAGATGTGCCTATCAATGGTGCTGTGATGCCACTTTACACTCATCATTTTGGCCTTCAATTGACAATCAATATGGATTGATAAGCACTGTTTTTCTTTACTGAGTTGACTCTTTATTTTCTGACAAAGTTTGAGGTCTTGTTCAGACAGCCTCATTTTGCTGGTGGTGTTTACACTGCCATCAATAACCTTCTACACAATGAACAATTAAACAAGGTATATTTTTTGCATATATAATACAGTGTACTAACAAATATCAGGTTTAATGATGGATATATGTGACGAACAACCTGATATGGTCTATGCTGATTATATTTATAGTAACTGCAATGCACCCATGACACACAAGTTTTAATGGTTCACCTGACCATACTTATAACTTTGACCTGTATCCATATTGCCATGTCAATGTTTTCGACATTAACAGATTCACTGGATATGATAGAAATATGTATATCGCAGCATTCTATTAAATTTTCATTCATAAATCACAATGAAAGTAAAGCCATGAAGAATGACTGGAACTTCCTTAGGCATGCTTTCTGTTCCAAAGTAGTGCAGCCAGATGTCAACTGGCAATTTTGCAAGATTATGGCATGTGATAGGCCATAATAAATCTTCTTCTAAGTTGGCTGCCATCTATAAAGATGGCACTTGCATAATATCATTCATCCTTATCATCTGACATGAATGATGCTACAAATGCTGTGTCATACTTTGCATCAAGGTAATGGAAATTTACTGAAAGCTTTTTACATTGAGCTAATCTAACAATCAACTTTTAAATAAGGGCCAGATTGGTCAGAGATACCAAAATTAAAAGCTCTTATATATACTCCAGCAGCTTGGCTCCTCAATGTTGCAGCACTCAGTGGTATTTTCTCAGCCACATTAGTCACACTCTCATCTAACTTACCCTTGCCTTAAGTACTTTCTATTGCTATGCTTTTTTTCTAATAATTTGCTTGTGCATCCTTAATCTTCTTTTGAAGGTTGATAAACTTTTCTCAAACATGTTTTTAATGATCATTGTCACTAATATAGAGTATTGCAGGCTTTGCATTTGATATCACTTCTGCACCATATCATTTCATCCAACCTACTAACCATTAAATAGAATAATAATTGTCATCATTAATCTATGGTCTATCTCATCAAAACCTGATTACTAAGTCATCTGTCCTAGTTATGTGAGGCTAAGTTGCTTAGTCATCAGTATCTAGATATAGCAGCAGATCAGCCTCAAGGAATTTCTCAATCCTCATATTATAATTGAATGCATAGCATATCAGCTCTTTGATTTATGTATGCATAGTAAGTCACTTATTGTTTTTTATATGTGATGACTTTTTCATACCTTGAAGGCATATGCCATGATGCTCCCTTTAATCTCTTCTTTCATCTTAGTAAGGGAATTTTCATCTCTCTAAATCATTCATTGAAGTTTCATCATCCATAGTCATGTCATTGTTGATGATTGCCTGGGCTTTGATTTTGCTCTTCAGCAACTCATTCTCTTTCTTCAAGATGTTTATCTTGTTTTTCTGTGCATCAGCCCTCTGAATCAACTCCTTGACTTGGGCTATAAGCTCATTTGTCTCCTCAATCTTAAGTAATTGTTTCTCAACAACTTTCAAACATCTTTCAAATTCTCCAATCTTTGACAGCACTTGGGCCAACTTGACTTCAGGGAATCTAATGCTGTTAAAACAACCTTAGCAAAGCTAGAGGATAGCTCAGAAGGAGCACCAAGTATTGCAAAAATGTAAAAAGCAAGTTTAGAGTTGACAACAGAGATGTTTTGTGATGTGTCAATGAATGTTGTCTATGATGCAATCTTTCATATATTCAGTTGCTCTCTTTGATCCAGAGTTGTACAGTGTATTTTCAAGCAATATACATTGCTGCATATGATATCTAGAGTATGGGTAGATTGCAGTGCAAGAATAAAAGCAATACTGCAGGCACATGCACATGCAGCTGCATATGGATGGAGTTTGAGCCACATTAATGATAGAAACAAGCAAAGCACAGGGGACTGAATAGTCACTGAAGCTGAAGTCCTAAGTCAGAAACTAAGTTGTATTGAACAAAGGAAACACTAACCTGAAGTCCTAAGTCAGAAACTGAGGTCTGGTCAGTCTACCTACATTATATATACTGTGGGTTAGATGTGCATACATGTGATAAAACTAAATAGAGAAGGAATCAAATGTAAGACATATGAGTCTCAATACATGTGATATAACTGAATAGAGAAAGATAATCAGATGTGAAACTAATAGAAATGTGTAGCATGTGATTATAGAGGAGAATGGCATGTGATATCCAAACAGACTTGGAGTGAGATGGTGAT
>JAGGAW010008778.1:0-13557 GCA_017657375.1 Termitomyces sp. T27 | reverse complement strand
AATTTTCTTCAGGCAAGAGCATGACACCACACAAGTATCAGCACACGGTAAAAGGTCCCTCACGGACTGCCCTTGGGTATCGCGCAGCGCGTCATTGATCCTCAAGCAGCATCTGCATGATATTGACGGCGAGGAATGCTGCGGGATGGAACGTGGGCGTCCCGGAGCCAGGGGGTGCATGCCATTTGGCGCGATGGAGCGGTGGGAGATGAGGAGAGAGACGGTCGAGGTGCAGGACTGCAGTGCCGGTGTCAATCCCCAAGCTAGCCCTGGGTTTGCACTTGTCTTTGGTAATTTCGGCGAGGAATAAATGCACGTACGTGGGCCGCCTGAGGAAAAGTGATTCCTAATTCATGTTGGAAAGAGTCAAAGACGCACATAATGTCTCAGAATTTGTGATGATTGTCAGATTTTTGAGCGAGAAATGGATAAGAAACTTACTGGTGCTCGAAGTCGTCGAGTGGATTGAGTCATTGACTCGGCGGGCATAGTGGTTGCCCCAAAGAAGCATCAGAACGAGCAACTTGGTCGCTGACAAATCTGCACGGTGCGGCACTACCACTCTCCTCGGATCACCGGGCCTGGCCACTGTTCTTTGCTTCCGAGTGTGTCAACGTGCGGTTCTGCTACCCCGAGCATCAACCTCAACTCATCGTCAACCCAACTTTTTTCTTGTCAGTTTGTGAGTTTGCAGACCTGATGAATATGCGGTATGCGTACATACGCGTCCTCCCTCAAGTACCAGCTCGTCAAGCCTTGGCCTTTCAATTCCAACCCTCGTGAGTTTCGATGTCCCCTATCTGACGAGACAGCTCCACCTGTCATCTGAATCATAAACTCCTCATCACGCCGCAAAGCGCCGAGCCACCACCCTTCCCCAGCTCCCCAACTTTTAATCTAATCCTAATTCCTCCAAATTGTCGTGCGTCAGCGGCTCCTCGTCAATCACACCAGCATAGGTAGAAAGACCCATGTAGTATGCCCGAGGCCGTGAGAATTATTATTCACCTCCCAACGATAGTGGTCACGCTCTCAAAACGAAATACACATGCTCACTGCAGTCATCGCTTTCACAGTTCCTCGGTCCCTATGCTAGCATTAAACTCATCGGGAAAAAAATGCATTTTTTGACGGGGATCTTACCCCGTGTACACTCTCGAAGATGTCACTCCCTACGGGTACTACGTACAGAGGAGGCACGGGATACATCCACGCATCCCCGGAACACCAAGTCCGTCCGCGAACGACGCTCTCCAACGATGTCCTCTGTGGCTTTGAAGCGACCCCTCATGTTGCTGATGTTCATTTAGCACGAGTTTCACGAAGAATGAAAGCTCCTAGTCGCTGTCATGATAAATACATATGTTCCGTCTCGACGCTTGATCCATCGTGTGCTTACGACTCTGCGAAGTCAGTGGTATTGATGTACATAGACTCGACGTGAGAGGCTCGACACCCCAACGCGTTTTTGTTATGGCAGGTCATGCGCATAGAGAGACACCCGCCAACCCTATGATGATACCCACAGGTCACACTGTACTTCAACATGGCAAGTCAAGTATGTTTCAGTCTTAACTGACTTGAACCAAGCACCGTGAACATGCTTCTTCAGCACAGTAGCTTCGCAGATAAACTTGGAAGGCAGGCGTACAGTGAGTGATCTTTCCTACCACCTCATCATCACTACCGACATGTAAAAAACGCTCGACGAGGCTGAGACTAAGTAGGTTTGTGCTGTTGTTCCGTGGCTAACCCGGCCAAGGCAATACCGTCCATCTTTATCACCAGGTCACCTCTAAGAGCGCATGATATATATATCCAAGTTCATGTTTTCGTCCTACTCCCAAGTAACCGAGCACGACGAAACACAAGCCTGGCCGATCATATCTATATCACCGTCGACCGACCGTCACCCATACGAATTTCGATCTCGATCAACACGGCAAGGCCAGCTGGTATGGCAACTTAACCCTAACTTATATCATGATCCATATCCATATTCCAACTTCATTCGCACACACGTTTCGAAGTTCGAAGCCAATAAATAGCAAGACCGTGACCTAATCGATGATCTTGTACGCACGGGGACTCATTCAACACTCTTCTTTTCCGTTACCTGATACCTTACGACCGAAATCCTCCCACGTCCCTTCGAAACGACATCTCATCAGACTGGTATTGTCGTTTCCAGCTTCTTTTCTGAAGAGGCTTTGGGCCGCGAGTCCTTTACCAGGCCGCGGCCCGGCTGACGGTACTAGATCAAAACATCATCATACCACGATTTGTCCTTCGTTCCACTACTCTATCATCTCGATCCCTCAAGGTCACACATTCCCCCTATGTCAACTTGAATGCAGAACAGATATCTCAGCTCTGACCCACGCATGCCTGTAGTACAATTCGTCCCCGAACAAAGGTTTATGAGACATGCCATTTTGTAACAGGAACTGCTCTAGACCTCATCTTTATGTAAAGCCTTGTCAGAGTATTGTTGCAGTGTTGTGTGTCATCTATCAAAGCCGAAATCGATATCAATCCAGGCACTAGCGCTCTTTTGGTACCGCCCTCATCTTTACTTATGTAAAGCCCTGACAGACTATTGTCTCATGCCATCAAAATCGAAGGCGCAGGCGCTGTTTTGGTATCAACACAGGCGCAAGGGTTCAACACGAAACTGCAGCCGACACGGGCACTACAAACAAAAGTAGGATAAGTACTCGTCCTCTGGGAAACGCGCATCGAATCAAAGGAGAACAAAGGATACGAAGGAGGGTTGAATTCCGCGCTACGGGATACGTCTGCGTACGCTGCGCCAGTTCTCGTTTTTTCCTTCCTTTTATTACCTTTGGACAAAGATTCAGATATGAAGCGATTGATCCATTCACGATGGGTTTCGAACAGGCGAGATATACCATCGAGACTCGCCCGTTCTCACTTCATCATGTGTCCTTACTGTTCATTGCCCTTTCACTCTTATGTTGGTCTGCCTTTGTTCTCTAGACTCCTTCTACTATGATTACAACTCAAATTCGATCAGTTGGTCACAGTTGTCTTTTTATTTTTCCTATCCCTGAATCTAACCTTTATCACCGCATGTTCCCATCCTGATGTGCTGAAGCTCCTCGCTCCACATCTTGACATTGCTCTCTTCCCAAATCCAAAAAGACATGGCCGTGGACGGATTGAGTCACCTCTGTGGATGTTGCATGCAGTGAGCGCGAAACTGCAAACTTCGAAGAAAATCTGAGAAGTCCAACGAACGTCGTCGGTATCTTCCGAGAATCACATGTTTGCGAACCTGTTGGTCAATCGTGTTCACTGTTATCATACCATCGATACACTAATCTACACTCACTACGATACACTATGGAATACATACTATACTACAGAATTCATTTGTGCTTTGTCTTGCATCTCGCGCTCTGCTCCGTCCCGGTGTCCCTGTCGTGCCCAAGATTGTTGACTTTGTGTTTACTTTCCGAACCTGTACCATTGCCTCTTATTCCGAGTGCAATTCGGTCATCTTACTATGAGACATGTCATTGTAACAGGCAATAATCTACCCTCATCTTCAAAGCCCTGACAGAGTATTGTTGCAGTGTTGTTACCCCCCTGTTTTCTCGTGCCATCAGAGCCGAAATCGATCCAGGCACTGGCGCTGTTTTGGTTATCAACACAGACGCAAGGGTTCAACACAAAACTGCTGCTGACATAGACACTATAAACGAAAGTCGAATAAGTACTCGTCGCGCATCGAATTCGAGGAGAACGAAGGATGCGAGGGTGGGTTGAATCCCGTGCCACGGGATACGTCTGCGTACGCTGCGCCAGTTCTCGGTTTCACCGTCCTTTTATACCCTTTGGACAAATACTTAGATATATGAAGTGATTGGTCCATTCGCGATGGGTTTCGAGCAGGCGGGATATATCCAAAGCCAACTGACATAACATTGAACATTAGGCTCTCTCAGATCTTGTGAGTCAAAATGCTGGCAGAGAGAGAAGCGCCAACAAGAAGTCACTCGAGTTAAGGTCAGACACTACTTGCTGGGACATGCCACCCCAAAGTGGTCTAGCGTCTCCTCATTCATCAAAGATCCGGCATGGAGAACAACCTAACATCATGACATCTGCGGATGAAACTATCAAAGCCACCTATGAGTGCAGTAAGTACGAGAATGATGTCCATGTCTAGCCAAATATGGCTGTGCCATTTTTTGATCGGCTTCTTGATGTAACCTCTTCTAGTAAAACTTGTTTGAACTTTCATGACAGAAGCTATGTAGTAGCGCTAAGGACAAACGCAACACTGGCTGGCATAAAAATGTGATGTGATGATTGATCTATTGTGTAATGAAGAAATCTGGCGCTGGTATCGTTGATCTTATTTACTACTTATCTCCTGTCGTCCTGCTGTTTCGTCTTTCGTTTCCCTTCCCGACTTGTCTCTTCTCTATGGATGCCTACGCAAGGCTCTTCTGGTCGATCTCCGCTCTGTGCGGCCTGATCCCCGCCGCATATGCGTTCTCCTTCACCACGACTACCCCAACTCAATGTGACAACTTGAGTGTTTCCTGGACAGGTATGTCATACTTTTCAGAATCACATCTACTTATCTCATGATTATGGAAAAGGTGGAACCCCGCCTTTCCAGCTGGTTATGTATTCGGTACGACTGTTATAGCAAACATTGTCACCTTTTCTTGATTACGATCCAGTCGCTGGTACCGCAGAGGAATTTGTCATGACGATGTCCGATGCCACAGGCTACGCAACCGGGGGAACGACGAATATTGAAACAGCTGGAGCTTCGCAGGGCGGGTTGTGCAATACTACAAGTCCCAGTATTAACTACCATCATATCTATTGGAAACAACATGCTCACTATAATTAGATAGCGATTTTACATTTGACCTGAATCCCACAATACAACAGTGCAGGCATGTTTACATTTCTCTTATGCGGTTGATCTAACTCTTTTCCTTGCAGGCCATCTGTCTTTAGCTACTACAGCGGAGCTATACAACCAGTAACAATCATCGTGTGTAGTGCGCACATGCTCCCACCCTTCTTCGCTTTAATGTTTATTTTTAGGGTACAATACCAGGAGGGCAAACATTTCTACTTGTCCCTCCGACAGGCTCAACTACCTTCACTTGGAATACTAACGTAGCTGCTGGGACATCTTTATTATTGTCAATGGTTGATGCTATGGGGCGCATTGGTGGAACTTCTGATTTCATGATTGTCGGCGATTCTGATGACACCACATGCCTCGACTCTTCCTCTCCTTCTTCAACAAGTGCCGGTGTGACTTCAGCCTCCACGTCCGTTTCTCCTTCAACAGGTGCTGGTGTGACTTCAGCCTCCACGTCCGTTTCTTCTACTGCTGCAAATTCTCAAACCCCATCTACAACCACTTCCCCCTTGACGACTCCAGATGCAGAGCACAAGACTTCAATAGCAGAAATCGCTGGGATGGTCGTTGGCGGACTTGTTTTCCTTGCTGTCGTTGTGACCTTGGGCCTGTTCTTCTTAAAGAAAAGGAGGGATAACAATAACAGGCGACGACGCAATACTAACGTTGATCTGACTTACGACCCAACGCATACATATGGAAACTATCCATATTCTTCTGCTGCTGGTGCTGTTGGTGTCCCTGCATCTCCACCTGCATCAGCTCCTGGTAGTGGCGGATACGATTCGAACCCTTTCACGAACAACCCTCGACCTCAACTCCCTTATCAAAGGGCTACTTATGCGCCTTCCTCCTTGTACACTTCGTCCCAATACCAGGCCCAGTCCCAGTACCCAACTGCGAACCAGTATCAAGCTCACTCCGATCATCATCCACAATCATTATACCAGCAGCCTCTACAAAACCAACCTTCACAATATTCACAATTAGCATCTCACTCCCAGCAACGCTCACTTGGTTCTGTAACAGATCTTTTCAACCCTCACACACTAACAAACAATTCACCCTCTGTAATTCAACATTTCGAGGTCTCTGACACCGCATCCACTACAAAGTCAAGTGCTCAGCGGAAAGCAGCAGTAGCTGGCGTATCCGAGTATACGCCTTCGCGCTTCATCGTGCACACCGATGTTGAGGATGAATTTCCCCCGCCAAATCAGGACGAAACCGTAGAGCTACCTCCTCGATATTTCGAACGACGCGGATCTCCGATAACCATGGCTACTGCTGGACCCTCTCACGCTGATACATCACTGGCGTCATAGCATTGATGGAAATTGATTGATTCTTTCAGCACTATTTATCTATCCTTGGAGATCTTCCTTTATGTTTTCTTTATGTTCTATCATAGTCTCCCACAATACCTATGACATGGCTCTGTGCTTCCTGTTATTACGCATTTGGAGACGCCCCTAGTTATTAACGTTGCACTTGAACTTTACTGGTAGACTGGACGATTGCATTGATCTCTTGGGTTGCCACATTGATTTACACATTTTAGAAGTGCATACTAATATATATTCCTTTTAGAACATACAGGAAACAGGAAACAAAGGATGTACGTGTAAAGGTGACAACTTGAAAAAATTAAGTACAATTGAGTGGATAGGGTGGAAAGCACAGGCACTGGGAATTCTAAGTACACACGTTAATTGGTAACGTGTCTAGATAAGGTACAGAGTCACAAGGTTGGACTTTGAATTCAAAGCCTGACGTGGTATGATACTATATACCTGGTGGCGCGGGCTCAACTGTCGGAGGTTCAGGGTTCAACGTCTGCCTTGCAAACGCGTCAGTCAAGGCTTCTTTGTCCTTCCTTCGGCGGTCATCCCTGATCACTCTTTCGATCCTATGCCGCCCGTTGGTGTGGAGAGAAGGCTCTGTAAGCGCCTGTTTGCATCTGTAGCACGCGGGCTCAATGGTTGCAAGGAGCTGCAGTGTTTCAGAATTGTTCAGCGCCTGTCCGTTACGATTCAACGTGTAAATACTAAAAACACCGTGAGTGTAGACCGCCGGGGATCTAGGAAAACAATGGAGATAGTGGTTGGACCCTAACCAGGGCCAAGTCTCTTTGTATTATATATATATTCGTGATGAGTACCAGATATCCAGAGACTGAGGGTAAGCATGATATTTACTTATACATTTTGACAAACTACTTATGCATACCGTAGACTATACTTACACTCTGTTATCTATAGGATTGTACTTCTCAACACTGTCGACACATAATTGACATTTAACAGAGGAAATGGATGTGGGCTTCAATAACAATTCACGTTCAAAGACCAAGGAATTACACGAGATCCTTTGACGCAGCCTACGTGCCTTACTGTAAACGAAGTAGATCCTAATGGTTTCTGAGGAAAACTATCGTCTGAGCCTGAGGCTGGCTTGGGTCAAGCTTGGGCTCACAGATCAGGCCTCAGGCTATGAGGCCGAGCCAGCCCTGGCACATTACTATACGGTACCTGCTGCATTTCCTCTTCTGAAAATGGCTTAGATTCCATCCATATTGCTATAGCCGTTGTACATTTCAATGTGATTTGAAAATATCAAGATCGAGTTGCGACAGCAACGGAGAATCGGACCAACTCAAGTGATCATACTCGCCCCCCGCACAGTCGTCTTGATACTCTCAATAGTCGCACAACGCCACTAGCGCCCAAACTACAGACTATCAATGAGCACGATCTTCCATATGTTTCAAATTGCTTGTGGCTGCACGTAGTGCGCAGGAGTACCACACTGCATGCAAATTGATTATACAGAATAGAACTCACATTGACGTGTAGCACTTGCCCAAAATAACCGTCATCGGCCCAATCGTGCCCTCCACCCGTGGATGGAAATGGTGGTAATCCTGTAGTGCAAGCCTAGAGCCCTGTCCTTGTACCGTTGCCTCGCCCAGGAGCTTTGGGATGGTGAAATTCCCTCCTGCTCAAGCAGCATCTGCATGATATTGGCGTGGGCAAGGAATGGGGCGAGATGAAGCGCGGTCGTCCCAGGGCCGTGGGGGTGTATTCTATTTGGCGAGATGGAGCAGTGGGAGAGGAGAGAGACGGTCGGAGCGATGGCACAGCGGATCACGAGGTATAGGGGTGTGGTGCCGGTGTCGATCCTCAAGCTGGATTTGCGCTTGTCTTTGGCGAGGAAGGGATACACGGACGTGGGCCGCCTGAGAAAGAGTCAAAGACGCGCTCACCGGTGCGCAGAGCCTGCAGGAGCTTGACTTGATATGATGCTTCAGATTCTGTGATACTTGTAAGTGCGGCATAGAAAAGAGACATAATGGTGCTCGAAGTTAGCAGATTGACTCGGTGGGCATAGTGGTTACTCCAAAGAAGCGAATCATATCCGATCGCTACAAATATGCACATGCGGCACTCTGCCACTCTCATCGGATCACCGGGCCAGGCCATTGCTTCCGCGTGTCGACGTGCAGTTTTCACCCCTGCCTTACATACGTTGCTACCCCGAGCATCGACTTCAACTCATCGTCAATACCCGTTGGCAGCGTCTGTTCTAAACTTGTCCAACGTAACACTTCTTGAATTCGAAGATGCCGTATACACGCCATGGAGTTTTCAACAATTCTCCTTTTGCCGTGAATCTCCATCACCTTTCCCGGGCCCCTCGGATATCAGCTCGTTGAACGCGCGTGGAATTTTTCAACCTCTTCTTGAGGACCCACGACTCATGAGTTTCGATCTTATGTAATTTAAATTCCCCTCTTCTTCTCATACATCTATCAATGCTAAATAAGTATGTCAGGACGAACTCGACGTAATGCCCTCGAAGCCCCTCGTGGTTACACCTTCAACCGTCTCAGATCATCTCAGCACCTTAGACAAAAACGACATCCACAACACGTCTGTCGACTTTCTCGTTCACGAGCATTCAAGCTAAGCACCCTCGATACACAAACTCACGATGTAGTAAGTAGTCAATAAAATTTATTATCTCGCCTTCTGACCCCAACCATGCGCTGCTTCTCTCACGTCAACTTGCCCACGAACGGCGCCCGTTCGTCACTTTCCAAGTTCAAAGCAAGATCCTTCTTAGAATCAGATGCCGCACGATCACGTGGACTCATCATTTTCGTCGAATCTTCCAGCACTCAGCAAGCTGGTGTGGGCCTTTCATGAGTCTCAATGCCCCCACCTACTGGTTCCTTTATGTATCTCATGACACCCTGTCGATCAACCACCCTTCCCCGTAGATCCCAACTTGTTGCCACATCAAAGCGGCTGCTCATGTCCCCGGGCGCATTCACGTATCTCGACGACTCGAAATCAACTCCAGCCCGAAATTCAACGCCGTTTCTACAAGATCGTAACAGCTGTAATCGGCTGTAATCATATACTCACACCGACATTTACACGCAGCGAGCTCGAGGTCAGTTTCTCGATATGTCAAGACTCATCAGAAAAATGCGTTCGTTTAGACTTGGGGTTCAATTCACCCACGATTCGTGAGTTTTGGTGTCCGCCATCGGTATCTCAGCTTCGTGGGGAGAGATACGTTGGTGCGAGGATATGAAGAACCCCTAAGCAAAGGGAGAAGTTAAATTCGACAATTGGTGAGTTGGGAAAAGGTGGTGGCTTGAGCGAGCGGCGAAGAGATTGTCGTGAGATTCAGAGGATTACTTAGTGGACTCGGAAAGGAAAAAAAAAGAAAAAACATGTCCAACCCTGAATTTCAACGATACCCCACTTCCATCTCTCAAGAATCCCACATGCTATTGTCATACATTCAAAGCGACACTCGCGCGAGGTCAGTAGATTGATCACTTTCACAGTCGCTCAATCCACATTTTTGGCGCCAGAACTCGTCGAAAAACGTCTCTCTCCACTGGATTCACGCGATATCACCGCCCACCCAGGGTACTCTTACTCCCATGCAAAGAGGAGGCATGGGATCCGTCCATGCGTTTCCGGAATAGTGAGTCCTTCCATCCAACAAACATTCAAGTTCCCCAACACACACATACGACTTCTGCGTCCTAGTCATCAAACAACCAGTCGCTATCAAAAACAAGTTTCGAAGCATCCCTGTGCTGTGACCCATCATCGCATGTATTGTAAACTTCGCAGCGTCCAACGCCTCTCCGTGTCCATCCGAAACCTAGTACGCGCGTCTCGATTCTCGACTGCAGTGGCAAGCATCACCAGGAGTTTACAGAGTCCAATCAATTTTCATCTCGGAAGCACCGACAGCGCACGCTCATTTTCCATAGCCGCCGCGCGAATTCTCGTCACGGTAGGTGGTCTCTCTGTACCCATGTTGTAAACCGTCGACGCGCCGCGTGGGTGGAGAGAACTCGAAGGCGCTCAACGCAGCACCATTCGTGTGATTATTCGTGCAGTCTTTGTACGGCAGAGGTCATGATTCCTCGTCAAGCAGTGTATCGTGTCGAGTCTTATGCTACGTCACGGTATGAAGTCAGCGTGTCAAGGATAGATCTCTAAGGTAGCAACCTTACATTTCTGGCATAAGATGAGCACGAATGGATAGACTAGAATACACCAGGCCGACATCGGATGAACAGCGCTTCCTGGGCTGTAACGCCCGCCTAGCTCAATCGGATAGAGCGTCAGACTCTTATCTATAGGCAGGTGTATCTGAAGGCTGCGAGTTCGACCCTCGCGGTGGGCTAATGAATTGCTTTTTGACGGTTGAATGAGTCTCCACAAGATCTGTGAAGTGTAAGTATATGTGCGAAATGGCGTGTACTGTGAGGGATCCGGACGTACAGAGGATAGGTAAGGACTGGAGTCTGGAGTTCCTGATGGATGGCGGCGGGAGTGCCGTCAGGGTTAGGAACAAGGAAAACGAAGAAGTGCTCAATTTCGCGCTGGGAGACTAAAGTTAGCAGGTTCAGTTGCAGTAGACCTATGTACAATGTTTGTCTCCATCGTTTTCCGTGTGGAGAACTACGGCTGTGTCCCTCGTTTATTGGATGTCATGGAAAGCAGATTCAATGGTAAGTTAAAGTGACTACGATTCTCTTTATCATTATGGCGCTGCGACGCATCATGTTGTTCTTATACTTATAGACAGTTTTGTCAACAGACAATACACTACCATGACAACCGATATAAAAAACAGTGTGTCCTACACACTCTGAGACAAGAATTTTCCAAGTACAAGCAAAGTACAAGTGCCGCTCGTTGTAATTTCAACTTCCTCTCCTCACACCGTCCAACTATCAAATGTTGCCTTTCAAGGATTTCGGCCATCATTTGGTCAAACCCTATTTTGTGGAACTTTACAGATGCCATTTTCGGTAGAGATCATTATCATTGATACTTACATTAATCTACACTTATTACGATACACTACGCATCAGCAAACTCTGATTCCAGCTCCAGGGGCTGCCAGTGTGACAAACATCAACAGAACACATCAGCAAGTCATGTCTCGCTACTATCACACTACATAGAGCTACATAGTGCCATAGTGCCATAGCAAACATCCCTATCTCTGTAGCACTCCATAGAGTAGGTTGTTCTCTATGTAGTGTCAATGACCATCTCTGTAGTGCTTCATAGGACATATCAACCTTTATAATGATGCTATAGAGGGTCTACCTTACAGTCCTTACCTACTATAGATCTGGCTTCCATTCTGTACCACTAAGTAGGTAGTAAATATGCATGATTATTGGGCATAGGATTACAACATTAGGAGGGTAATAATTATTTCACTATGATTGAAAGGCATATCCTCAACTCTGACAGCTCACACATGCCCCATCCCTCCCAGTAATCCATAACTCTACCTCCCTGGCCATGAACAAAGGGACTGAGGTGAGGTCAAAGGAGTGAGGAGCTTGAAAATGTCAACATAGAGCAAATTAGGATAACAAAACAGTTATCCACAAGCATAGGCACCATTTTAATGCAGCAGCCTGGATGAATATCAAGAAAGAAAAACTAGAGCCAATAACATGCTGGAGGCAAAAATGTGCTCATCATTTGGACAGAAAGTGAAAAATAAAGACAAACTTTGAAAAGCCAAGTCTCGATAACATGCACAGTCCCTTCAAACTGCAGAAGCATACCCTAAGTATTTGTGCAATGGTTAAGAATGAGCAAAAAAAGACTTGCTACACCAGCACATATATTGTTCTTCCATGGCACAGTTCATTCTTCACTATGAACTGATTTGGTATCATGTTGAATTCTAGAAGTGCAAACAAGCATACCTTGCCCTGTTGGAGAAGTAGAGAGTATGCAGGCTGAGGAGATACCCATCCAGCAAGAGGTGGGCATCAAAGTTCAAGTTTAACATTGAACTTTGAAGCTTCCTGAAGTTCAACATATGGCACATGTTGTTTGGTTCTGCTTATGAGCCATCAAAACTAGCCAGGGTCTTTGTACCTGCTTTATATTTATGTTTTCAACATTTGCAATGAAGAATTTACTTGAAGTGAGTCAAGTTGCCAGACAGAATATGAAGTCATGAATTGTGTATGATTTCTGTAATGGGGTTGTGGCTGTGAATATGATTGAGAATTCAATCAGAATCCAGTCTGCTAATCTGTATGGAGTGCACTCAATGAAGCTCCCCAATTCCTTTGATATATACTTCTCATAGACACTGTCTCAATGATAATTTGGTAAGTAACATGTTATTTTGATGCTTTTGACACTTATTTCAATATCTATTTCAACATCTATTTCAACATCTATTTCAACACTTTTGACACTTTCAACATCTATTTTGACATTCATTTTGACACTTTCAACACTTTTGACATCTATTTCAACATCTATTTTGACACTTTCAACACATGTGAGTTACAAGTACAGATGATACTTATTTGTACTTGTAAGTAGTTGAATCCTTATATTTACTTTCATTTATTTGTGGATCCAAGTAATCTGTAAAAATGCTATGACATTGGTGGTCAACACTATGGAACATTATGACTTTAATAAGGGACTCTATAGGAACTATATCTTGGACAGGAGCACTGGAGGACACTATGGCTCTGGCAGGAGATACTACAGGGTGCTATAACTCTGACAGGAGATGCTACAGGTCACTACAAGAGTCCAGGTGACTTTGCTGATGCCAATAGGATTATCCAGCAAGTATGTGCCTGCCCAGAGCTGTCCAGTGCTATCCAGCCATAGATAGAGTAGTATTAAGTATAGTAATACAAGTTCTTGCTGTGTTCCTTTGCAAATTTTTGAGGGGTCAGCATATGTATACTTATATGCACATCTTCTGAATCAATCACATTAAAATGCATGTTTTGTATAGATTTGAAACATGGTTGGTTGAATTTATGTGACTTTGGCATGACTCTGTTGATCCAATTGTTGACCTGGTCCATGGACATCAAAGTTGCCTCTTTATTGTTCAAAATTGATATATTTAACCTACCACTATGTGTGTTGGTATATCTTGAAACCAGGTTGCCCCAATGTACATAGTTTTTTGAAGTGGTTGACATTTGCCTTAAATTGCAAGCATGTGCCATGTTCAACTTATCTAAAAGGAATTTCCAGTGTTCAACAAACTTCATTTACAACTTCACTTCCCTACCACCATCCCACTAATACAAC
>JAGGAW010008777.1:0-13609 GCA_017657375.1 Termitomyces sp. T27 | reverse complement strand
TATGTATAGCTGTATGACTTGGGATGCATTATCATTAAATGGTAGTCATTGCTCCTAGTATCTACAGGCAGTGTTGGGATGAAGTTTAAAGGATATTGAGCCTTGTGTTTCACCATAATGGGTTTTCAAAATACATTTATCAGTCTGCTATCATGCAAAATATTTGTTAATCATAAAAAAGACATATACAGAGGCATGTACAAAGGTGCTAAGCCTTAGAGAGGAAGATTTCCATCATATACTTCCATTTCAGGACATATATTGACCTGCTTGCCTGAATTAACCCCAGGCAACTCCCCCATCACACCTTGCCTGATTCATTGATTTGAGGTGGTTGAGAGGGAAAATGAGTGAGGGTGAGCACAATGAAGGGAATTTTGTGTGGATGTTTTTGGCCAAGTTTGCAGAAAAGAAATCTAATTTCTTTGAGTCCTAAAGAAGTTCTCTTAAGTGCCAGATCTCCCTCCCAAGAGAGAGGAGAGCTGGAAATTCAAGCCATGGCAGTGAAGTCTCAAAGAGCTGGAGGTTCAAAAGGGACTAGGTGAGTGTGGGCCAGATGAAGGAGGGAAGAGAGGTGAAGAATATGCATAGAGTCATTTTCAATGTACAACTTGTACAAGTTGCTTCACCAGCATCCTAGTAATTGTATTTTGTAGTCAGAGTAACCAGCCACTGCCACTGCAGATGCGGCTCCATGCCTGAAGCTGTGGCCAGCATAGAGCACAGATTTGAACCCAGCAAGGGATAGGCTTTGCAAATTGCTTTAACATAAGTAATTGTAGGACATAGCCTTATCATCATGTTGCTCAGAGAGTGGGGCATTGTTGTTGCAATGGAGCTCAGTAAACATCCTTTTGAGCGCTGCAATAGGGCATGTTGGGTGGTCAGGGGCAGCCATGATTGGTAATTGTAAGTCCTTTGTGAAATGGGTCAGTTTTGGAGGCTGGCAGGGTGAGGTGGGCATGTGTGGCATTTGCAAAGTCAGGAAGAAACTAGATGGATTTATGGGAGAGGTTGAGGCGAGGGCTGTACTTTCCTCCTTTCCCCACTGTGAATTCTCTGCTCTGGAGGAGCCTTGAGTAGGCAAGGCAACAGGCTGCATAGACAGTAGAGTGCCCAGGCACAATACTTGGTTTGAGCTGAGCAAGGAGGGATGTGAGGACAGGGAGGGTGATGGGTTGGATGGGGTGTTGATCTTGCTTGCCATGGTAGTGTTTAATGCCATGGATGAGCTGCTGCACCAATGGAGATTCAACTGCTGAGAAGGGAAGGTCAGCATCAACGTGGAGGAATTGGACTGTGGATAAATATGCTTTGATAGTTTTTGGCTGCACCTTACCACCAAGGCTGGTGACCCAGGCAAGGATGGCTGGCTGTGAAGCAGAGAGGATAGATCTGTTAGCATTGTACAGATTGTTGAGCTGGACATAGAGGATAAATTGCCTTTGACCTGTTGAGTATGTTTGTTGAGTGCTCATGGCAAGCCCATGCCAAAGGTAAAATGCAATGGTCAGGGAGTGGTGCTGATTCTGCTGGTACTACCAAACTGGAGACACTTTGAAGATGGTTTCTTATTAAGCCAAGGGGCAATTTCAAACATGCATGAGAATGAAAAATGGGAAGTGGCATCAGCAATGGAGTTATCAGTAGAAGAGAGCCACTCAGAAGAGAAGGAAAAGTTGAGGTGGCAGGCAAAGGCTATCAAATGCTTGATGAACTTCATGGTAGAGGCAATCTGATCAACTTGTTGTGAATCATGTTGAATACAGCTTTGTTGTCAATGTGGAACCTGACATGGCATCCTGCAAAAGACTCCCCCCAGCATAGGATAGAGTATATCACAGCAAACATCTCCTTTACCTGGATGTGCTCAGGGCATAGGTGGCAAGGGCAGTGAGTGGAGAACCAATTAGACCTGTGATGGCCATCCAGACCTTTAGCACCACTGGCATCAGTATAGACATCAATTGTTCTGTGGGCGGGTGAGATAAATTGGATTCCATTCCATCTAGGGTCAATGGTGTGCCACCAGAGGATATCTTGGCAAGCTGATTTAGGGATATGGTGGGAGATGAAAGGAGTGGAGGGAAATGTGGCAGCAAAGTTGTAAAGGCCATGGAGGAAGGTGTGCAAGGCAGGAATTACCTGGGAGGTGGACTGGAGGAAACCTGTGAGTTTGTCCAATTCATGGCAAGTACATCAGTGACAATCCATCCATGCAGAAGTCATTTCTTGCAGGTAGGTGAGCTTGTCCATGGGCAAGTATACTTCCATTGCAATCAAATTGAGTTCCAGCTCCAGGAACTCAATGCAGGTGTCTGGTGTGACTACTTTTGATGGCTGGAATGTGAGCCCCAGCTGCATGTCAAGACTGAGGGCCCATGAGAGCACTTCCTGCACAGTCAAGCAGGGGGTTCATGGGGAGAAGATGCTGAGGAAGTCATCTAAAGTAGTGGCAGATCCATGTGGGAATGTTGTGCTGGAGAATCCAGTGCAGTGCCTTGGCAAAGAGATTGAATATGTAGGGTGCCGAGCATCCTCCAAATGCAAGCACCATGTCATGGTAGAATTTGCTGAGCCATTCAAAGCTGAGAAGTGGCCAATCCTCCTGGTGCACAGGGATGTGATGGAATGCAGATTTGAAGTCAAGCTTAAGCATCAGAGAGCCTGGCCCTGATGCCACAAGAACATGAATGGCCCAGTTGACCATATCATACTCAATGGTAGCCTTGGAGTCTGGTATTCCATTGTTTACAGAACTGCCCTCAGGCCATAAGAGGTGGTGGATGTGGCAGATTTTTGTTGACTGCTTGTGAGTGATGGCCTCAATGGGTGATGCATGAAAGTTGGCAAATGGTGGTGACATGAATGGTCCATGCATTTGCCCATTGGCTACTTGTGCAGCAATGTCACTTGAAAGGATGCTGGTGGTGGAGGGATCAGTGAACATGGTTCTTAGGTTAGTGCAGTTCTGACTTAAAGATCAGTTGCCAGTGAAGCTGAGGTCAGCACCAACATGTATTATTTGCAATAAGATAGATACTAGGGTACAGTTAGGGTAGTCTCATAAGTAATAGTCCCATGTCTGTTCGTTGAGGGTCAAAATGACATAAGGCAGATGTGAAAAGTCAGGCAGAGGAGCATTGGCATGGGGTGCAGTGTTAGGGTGGGGCAGAGGAAGGGAGAGGTTGAGATTGAGGAGTTCCAAAGTAGTGAATCTGAGAGATGGGGTTAGTTTGTCTGGGGTCAGGCCTGGGTGAGACAAGTGGGCAGGATGACAACAGCTTGCCTGGCCCTCAGCCTAGTCTTTGTGCTGATGCTTCCCATGGTCCATTTTTCTGTATGTGGTGCAGGTGTGTGGGCATCTCCATGGGCATGGATTAGCTGTACACCTGCCATCATTGAATTTTTGACAGGCCTCACCTGGGTTGGATGGTGCTCTTGCTGAGCTCCCCTGCTGCTTCTGTGGTGATGCCTTGCAGTACCCAAAGACTTGCTCTGAGAGCAGGCTGTTCTTGCACTCTCCTCAGCAGGAATAGTCACCTGCAGCCATTTCCATGCATTGCCAGTTAAAGAATATGGAGTGGTAGCTGAAAACAGCTGACCACTTGTACTCCATGACCAGCTTTAGGAGGTGCACTGTGTAGTCATAGAAGGCACCTGTAGCAGCAGCACTGTTGGTGTGGAACATGAGGATGCTGAAGTAAGTTTGGAGGGGAATGAGGACTGTGAAGGGGGTCTTGTATTCTTTTGCTGTGCAGTGACTGACCTCAAACTGGTTGGTCAAGCCATTGAACATGTAGGCTGTCTCTTTGTCACAATTCATCAGGTTGAGCTTGTGCAGATCCACTGCCTTGAATTCATGGATGATGATAGCCCTGATTACCGCCATGTTGACATCAGGAAAATGAGTGCAAAGGGAGAGGGAAGCAGCAGATGAGTACACACCATTGATCCCAGCACCCATGATTAGTGGCATGAATGCATTATTCAGTGGTGCAGGCACCATGGAGGTGGGAGGTTCTGGTGGAGCAGGAGGGCTTGTAGTGGGTGGCGATGAGTTAAATCTTGTCAGAAGTTCCTGCATCATTGCATGGAGTTCTTGGTTTGATTGGTGGAGTGTGCCAAACTCCTTGGGCATGATGGCTGCATCAAAAGAAGACATGACAGTGGAAGAGGGAGTTGACAGGCCAGGGAATACTCTGGTGAAACAACTATCTGGAGCTCATGAAGTTTGTGAGGGCATACACAATTGGGCCAGAAACAATTAGATTAGATCTAGATAAAAACACATGACTGTCATGGTATTACCATATGACCACACCTATACTGTAGTTGGTATCACTAGACTTCTTTATCTTAGTCTATTTGGTTCTTAGGTATGTGACATGTATTAGCTACATACACATTTCTACAATACATTTAGTTCTTAGTGCCCAAGATGCATATAACCCTAATTGCTAGTCTTAGCCCTACACTTGAACTAAGATAACCTAAAATTTTCCTTGGCCCAAGATGTCGCCATCTGACACACATGAAAGCATGAATGTGGTCCCACCAAAGAAATGTATTGCAGATATAGTCTTTGAGGCCATCAAGGGCGAACTGGCAGCACAGTTCACATTGAGCCTCGATGACCTCAGATGGATGGATTCAAAGTTGGCCTTACTGAGCTCCAACAATGGGATGAACATTGCCTATGATCAGCTTGCTGAACTGGAGCATGTGGCTCAAGTACCATGGGAGTCAGGGCATGCATCCAAGATTAACCCACTGAAGGTCTATGATGGTAAATCAAAAACTCTCGCAGATCAGTTTGTCTGTCAGGTTGGGGCCACAGCAAAATTTGAGGCCTTTTGAGATGAGCAGCAGAAGATCTTGTGGGCACAGTTGTATCTGACTGGCTCAGCTCAGGACTGGTCATGCATCATCATGACAGGTGCCGACAATCCTGAGCTTACCCCCTGTCGGTTCACCTGGGATGCCTGGCTAGCAGATTTCAAAGCAGCATTCTGCACCTGGGACCTAGCCCAAGACATGCTGACATGCATTGGCCAGCTGCAGCAAGGGTCAAAGTCGATCACGGACTACTGCACTGCATTTTTCAAGCTGAAAGGGAAGCTGGGGGTGAGCAGATGTGGAGGGCGAATATGTCAAAGATCATTTTTAGAAGAGCTTGAATCCAGCAGTGATGGAGGCACTGGTCAACTCAGACTACAAGACAGTAGAGGAGGCTAGGGACATTTTGTTGTGGTGGAAGAGCAAATTGGTGAATATTGTGGCAGCAAAGAGGAAGGGCAGTTGGCTCACAGGCTCAACCCCACATGTCTCAACCCTGGCTTCAACTACAACCCCCGCTGCAAACACCACAGCTCATTCAGCACCCTCACCTGCACTTGCAGACCTGAATGCCATGGATGTCAACTATGCTAAAAGTCCCCCAGCAGGGAGGAAATGCTTCAAGTGTGGACAAGTTGGGCATTTGGTGGCCCACTGCCCTCTGTGGATGGAGTTGATTAAGGCAGCCATATGAGAAGTGGTAGGTGAGGATGGCAAGAAGGAAGGGGAGCCAAAGGCAGGTTTTGTGTAAAGTTGCCCCATGCCACCATGGCAGGTGCAACTAACCAGTTCCATGTACTCACCCCAAATAATGGAATTGTTTTACATGGTCCCACTGAAGCAAGTGTTAAGAAGAAGAGGTGGCAGCAGCAAGGCTGGTGGGAGGCAGTTATTCACGCTCATTCACCAAGGTCGACATACTCAGCCTTGGAACTCTCAATTATGCTACAGGTCCATGGACAGGCAGAGCCCTGTGTGGTGGACATGCGTGTGATGGTGGACTCAAGGGCAAGTTGTTGTTTTGTCAATCCACATTTTGTGGCCAAGCAAGCAATACCAGTGATCCCAAAGAAGCATCCCATGCACCTGTGCACCATAGACAACTCAGAGGTCAAGTCAGGCCTAATTACAAGCAAGGTTCACTTGCATGTGGTGCTGGGCAAGCATGTGGAGACACTGGTTTTCGATGTTGCCAACATCAGGGATGACAACCTGATCCTAGGCATCAATTGGTTGCAGCAGCATAACCCATCGATTGATTGGAGTCAATTGACAGTGGATTTTGACCTGGAGTACTGCAAGGAGTCATGCTTGCTGAAGGTTGTCCACACAGCAGCCATGATGACCCCACAGGTGTCTGGTGGCCTGAGATGTCCACCATCTAAGCAGATGTTGAAGCTGCAAGGGAGGCAGAAGAGGAGGGAAGGGGTGGCATTATGGTGGGGAGAGGTGGTGGTGTCTACAGAGGAGAGGGAGAGACTGAGGCTGCTGGTGCTGAAGGTGGATGTGTCTAAGAATTGCCTGGTAAGGGTGTTTGCCTGCAAGGCATCATGTAACATGCTGGCAGGTACATGGCCATGGGTGAGACTGCCAGCAGAAAGTTTCCTGGGGCTCAAGCGAGCATGCACAAGAGTGACATGTTTTAGCATGGGAAATGTAGCAAGGTGGTGTGGATTGTAAGGATGTGCATCAATGAGGTAATAGCAGGTGTGGAGGCAGAAGCACAGTCAAGTGGTGGAGGTCAGGTATTCTTGGAGCAGAGGTGGGATATGCAGTCAGTACAGGGAGGGATGGCTCCCCAGCTATTGCCGGTGGAGGGTCATGGCACAGGGAGGGATGGCTCCTCAGCTATTGCCAGTGAAGGGTTGTGGCATGGCAGCAAAGAGCTTTTTGCAGGCATTGGTGGAGGAGGAGGCAAAGCAAAAGCATGGCAAGGAAAGGCCTGTGGAGGAGATGGTTCCAAAGGAGTTTTATGAGTTCCTGGACATGTTCAACAAAGGAAGATTGGAACACTTACCTGCACATAGGAAACATGACCTGGGGACTGACCTTGTAGAGGGCGCAGAGGTGCCGCCACCTGGGAAACTCTATCAACTAGTGCTGGCAGAGTTGAAGGCATTGTGGGAGTTCATCAACAAAAATTTGGTGAAAGGCTACATTTGGCAGTCTAGTGCCCTGTGTGGAGCCCTGGTGTTCTTCATGAAGAAAAAGGATGGCTTGCTGTGGCTAGTAGTCAACTTCCAGGTGCTCAATGCGGTCCTAATTCCTTTGATAAATGAGTTGCTGGACCAGTTGAAGGTGGCAAGGGTGTTCACGACATTGGATATGAGGTGGGGGTACTACAATGTGAGGATTCAGGAGGGTGATGAGTGGAAAACGTCCTTTAGAATGTGGTATGGTCAATTTGAGTTCCTCATTATGCAGTTTGGTCTGCGTAACATGCTCATGGCATTTCAGTGCATGATGAACGAGCTGTTCCACGATCTCATTAACATGTATGTCATATTGTACCTGGATGACATAATCATCTTCTCAGAGGACCCCATGCAACACAATGCCCACATCTGTGAGGTTCTTCATCGTCTCCACAGGGCCAACCTATTCCTCAAACCAGAGAAGTGCCATTTCTGAATGACAGAGGTGGACTACCTAGGGTTGAAGATTTTGCCTGGCCAAGTTGGTATGGACCCAGTGAAGGTCAGCAGCATTACAGAGTGGCCAACTCCATGGAATGTTCGCCAAGTTAATGAGTTTTTGGGCTTCTGCAACTTCTACTGGCAGTTTGTGAAGGACTATGCAATGATCACATGATCCTTGGAGGGCCTGAAGAAGAAGGATTGTGTGTGGTAGTTGGGGGAGGTGGAGCAGAAGGCATTTGAAGAGTTGAAGGTGCCATTTGTCAGGGCACCAGTGTTGGTCATGCCAAACACAGAGGCACCGTTTAGGGTTGAGACAGATGCATCAGATTTCATGGTGGGGGCAGTGTTGTCACAGAAGGGAACAGATGGGGAGTGGCAGCCAATAGTGTTTTTCTCAAAGGCGATGCAACTGGCAGAGCAGAACTATGACACGCATGACAAGGAGTTACTTTCAGTGGTGCAGGCATTCAAAGTGTGGCAGCCTTACCTGGAGGAAAGTCTATTCATGGTGGACATCTTTTCTGACCATCAAAACCTAGAATATTTTATGACAGCCAGGGACTTGAATTGGTGACAGGCATGGTGGAGTCTTTTCTTGAATCACTTCATCTTTTTGATTCACCACCAGCTGGGTCACCTGGGCACAGGTCCAGATGGTCTGTCACATTGGCCAGACCACAAGGTGCCACAGGAAGTATGGGATAATGCAGAGCAGAAAGTGTTGATGGAGGAGAGGTTGGTGAAGAGGGGGGTGGTGATAGCACTGGAGAGGTGTGGTGAATCGGTGGTGGTGATGAGGGTGGCAGCAGTGCAAGAGGTGGTGGTGGATGGGGTTGTGCTGGAGAGGATACAAGAGGTGGTGCTGAAAGACCCAAAGTTGCCACACATGTAGGGATTAGCAGAGGCGCCAGCATTGGTGAGGTTGTGACTGAAGGACTTTACAGTGGATGATGGGCTGGTGTGCTTCCAGGGGTTGATTTACATCCCAGATGATGATGAGATAAAACAGGTAATCCTCCAGTTGTACCATGACTCAATCCTGGCAGGACATCCTGGGCATGCAAACTCACTGGCACTGATTGCGAGAAATTACTACTGGCCAAGAATGTCAGAGTTTGTGCACTGCTATGTCGAAGGGTGCGAAACTTGCCAACAGATTAAACCCCACCATCAGAAGCCCTATGGCCCCCTCCAGCCCCTTGAGATTCCAGATGGTCCATGGCAGCACATCTCTACCAATTACATTGGCCCACTCCTGAAATCATGTGGATATGACATGATCCAAGTGGTGTGCAATAAGTCGACTAAGCAAGCTCACTTCCTCAGGGTGCACTCCACTGACAATGCAGCAGTGATGTGTGACATGTTCATGGAATGGGTGTGGTGTGGTGTCTCCCTGGCATGCTGAAGAAGATTGTGTCAGATCAAGGGCCACAGTTCATGGTGGCATACATGAGGAAGATGTGGGAGAGGTTGGGGATCAAGCCTGCACTGTCAATGGTGCACCACCCTCAGTCAGATGGACAAACAGAGCAGACAAACCAAGAACTCAAAGTGTACCTGCAGGCATTCATGGACTATTACCAATATGACTGGATGGAATGGTTATCTTTTGCTGAGTTCATGTATAACAATTGTGTCAGTACTGCAATAGGAATGTCCCCATTTTATGCTGAATACATGTATAATCCTACATTTTCTATTGATCCAGTGAAGTCACAATCCATGCTGAAGGCTGACATCTGCCTGGACAAGATTTGGGAAGTGCAGGGAGAGCTGAAGGGACTGTTAGAACTGGCTGCAGAGAGGATGAAGTGGTTTTGTGATGTGTGGGTGGACAAGGCCCCTGATTATATGGCAGGCAATCACGTGTACTTGGAACATGCAGATTTGCACTCTAACAGGCCAAATCATAAATTGGATTTCAAAAGATTCAGCCTGTTCAAGATCTCGCAGAAAATTTTGGACATGGCTTACTGATTGGCGTTGCCTGATAGCTGGTCCATACACAATGTCTTCCATGTTTCCTGCTTAATTCCAGCTTGTGAGGACACTATCTTTGGTTGCCAAGAGGAGCTGCCACCCCCAGTACAGATGGAGATGGGGGATGAGGTGGAGATTGAGAGAATCCTGAAGGAGAGGAAAACAAGAGGGGGGGTGATGGAGTTTTTGGTGCGGTGGAAGGAGTATGATGAAAGCAAGGATGAGTGGCTGAAGGAATACGATATGCCGCATGCGTTGAAGGCTATACAAGAGTTCTGACAGAACAAAAGGACATGCGGGAAGAGTCGATGTGGCAAGAAGCGAGATTAGTGCTGTGATAGGTGCCCAAGATGGAGGCTTTTTCCCACATGCCTACCTTACAAATGGGGGGTGGGTGTCATGGTATTGCCACGTGACCACACCTACATACTGTAGTCAGTACCACTAGACTTCCTTATCTTAATCCATTCAGTTCTTAGGTATGTGACACGCATTGGCTACATACACATTTCTACAATACATTCAGTTCTCAGTGCCCAAGACATGCCGCGTTGCAAATCGCTAGTCTTAGCCTTACAGTGACCTAGCATATTGTAGATCTAAATGAACATGTGCTGCGAGCGCAGTGTGAGACGACGATGGCTATATAATATAGTGAGAAGACTTACCTGCGAGCGCAGAGTGAGATGATGAAGTCGTCCCGAACGTCGCCCACAGGTATAGATATCTAGAGTGATGACAATGGGACAATGGAATGTGACGAGGTGAAAGATGAAAGAGACAAACACAAACAGTAATCTAATCTTTGATGATTTTGCTCCGGGTGTTACCCCTTTGCCTTTATTCCAGCGATGTATACATGGGAATCGTCTATAGAATCGCCGCACTATATCTAGGGTTCGGTTTACGGACACATCTGATGGTTACTCCGGCCAGACGCCTT
This sequence comes from Termitomyces sp. T27, assembly GCA_017657375.1. Taxonomy (NCBI): domain Eukaryota; kingdom Fungi; phylum Basidiomycota; class Agaricomycetes; order Agaricales; family Lyophyllaceae; genus Termitomyces; species Termitomyces sp. T27. Next base: position 3,205 of record JAGGAW010008777.1, on the reverse strand, counting down.
TTCAAGCGTGCCGGTTACGCCCCGCAGCCACTTTACTGCCGTTTGATCCCATCTGAGTTCATACTACCCCCGAATTTTTAAGTCCCCGATTATGTGCCGTTATCGTGCCGTCGCCCCCATTTTTGACTATTGCGCTCGTCAAGGTGCGCGGGGTGGTAACCCCGCAGGTCCCACTGACACTAATCTTTTGCCCGAATTAACCCCGGGCAACTCCCCCATCACACCTTGCCCGATCCATTATGCCAGTCCTTCCAAAGTTTTTTTTTCTTCCTCTTCCCACGCTAACATATCTCAACCAACCAACCCACCCACCCTAGAACCTCATAACAGATACTCATTACGGCGGCGTCATCCCGAGTATCCAAGTTGACGACCTGGCTATCATTGCATCTTGTTTTCAACGCGAATGGAGAGGTCTTGTTGGTTTTCTTTCTGTTTGAAGTTTTATCTACCGCTATTGGCGCTACTTGTGCGCTCTACCTTTTATTCTATTACACTCAGGAGAGCACTGACATGGCACAATAAATTAACAGGATGTCTCACCCAATGTGTGATACCCGCGAGGAAGGTATAACATCCGTGACGCCGTCCGTGGTACCACCCTACCTGCATGAAAAAGCTCCCGTCGTCTAGCAGGAGCTTCGAGATTATCCTCTCACCTAGCACTTACCACACACATTATAGTAACTCAACGAGGAAGCGAAATCGAAGTTGACACTGTTGTTGAGGTGATCAAGGCCACACCGCAGCCTGACACGGCGGATTTCCAGTGGGGTAATATCTGTCCCGTACTTTGTTTTACATGTCAGTACTGTGAAGAGGATCATCTGTCTCTTCCTCTCCTGTGAGTTTGTTAGATTATAGGTCCATCGGTACTAGACTGATTAGAATCTAGATGATTAGGTATGGGTGCGACACCCGCGGACATTTTCTCCTGCGGCGTAAAGTTTTCAGCACCCTCAAATATTATTACAGGGATGAATTGCGTATACTGATACTCGTGATATAATGAAACACTAGGCCCAATGTGATGACCCTAGATGCATGCTAATTTCCACTATTCAATCCAGGAATGGTAAGTTTGTCCTACTTCATCGCCTCAACCGCTTCGAGCGTCGCCACTGGAAACATCCCTCCGAACGATGATATTGAGTTGACACCCAGAGAATCCCCTGTCGCTTATAGTTGAAGATCCACCAGTGGTCCTCCATTGCTTTCTCGTTAGGCACAAGCTCTGAAATAGTGAGTACAGCATCTATCGTTGCTTTATCCCCGTCGTTGACAAACTCTGCCGAGATCAGATTTCTTGCCCAGCGTCATGGAGCAGAATCGACGAAGTAGACGTTTAGACCACCGATACATTCCAAACGACCCGAAATCAATCTGCCAAGCATGGTGTCAAGTAATTATGTGAAGCTTTGTTCCAGGATGTTTATGAGTGATGAAAGGAGCCTTTTCCCTAGCCTGTGAGACGGAAAGGTGGCGCGGATAACAAGTCTGAGAGGGTGCAAGATATCGCCCGCTTGGTGCGTGCCATGTTCATATTGAGACCACGTGAGCTATGCATCCCATCAGGGCTGACAATAGCAATAGTATGAGCGCCTATTTGAAGGTCCTAATGATTTTCCGATGGATTCTCAGTATCGTTTTCGCTTGCGACTGTCTTCAATCTATCTGAGAGATGAAGAAGTTCAGCCTTCACGCTTGAAGATCAGAGATCATTTATCGACACCTAGGTGCGTTATCCAGTTACACTCACTGCATGTTTGTCGACGAGAAAGAGCGCGCTTGCAAGGCTCTGGAGCGGTGTACAAGCTGCAGAAGATATTAATACCGTCTTCACAGCACTGAGGACGAAGGAGATTTCAATGCCACGTGCAGGTGCAGAGATTGTGCTAAAAGTGACTGAGGATTGAGCGACGAGAGGCAGCAATTATCCAGGCTTCTGAAGTTTCTGGAGTACCTTCTTCGTTGGTTCAATCGTGCTAGGAGGTTGTGGACAAAGAACAAGGACATGGACAACAAGAAATCTATCGCTGCATGTGGTTCATGGTAAAAAGAAACTCTGTGAATGACAAGAAGCCCCTTGAAAGTGACTCAATGTTGTCATACCTCGAAAGACGATCACAGACGTGGTATCAGACAAGAATCGACACCATGAAGCCGAACGATCGTCGAAAGCCAGGCAGAGAAAACAAGGTCTTGGGTGATCGCCTGACATTTAAGAATCAGGCTGGTAAGATATCGTTGAGCGGTTTACAAGATCAATTTTCAAATCCTTACAATCCTTTGAATAAGAAAACGCACCTCCGAAAACATCAGCCTGAGGTCAAGGATGGTGTGACAACAGCAATCAAGTTGAACGAGGAAGTTTCATCTTCATGGATCATAGCGATCAGGAAGAGGACAATACCAAAGCACACACCTAGGCGGCGAGGGTGAAAAGGTGCTTTTGCGGTGTATCATACGATGTACAAGGATTCGAACAAAAAAGGACTTGGTGGTCGGGGCTCGAACTTCGGGATGAGTCATGTGGAAGGTAGACGCCAGACGCGTTAAATAACTTTACACAGAGAGCTTCGATATTGATATCAATGAGATACGGTATACAGAGAGATGTCAGCTACATGAGTACGTGTCTTGTCCGTTGTTACATGCAATGCGTGTAAGTATATCAAAAGAAAAACTGAGAGGAGGAGCGAGGAACGAATAACCAAGACCACAGACGACTTCTGACCGGAAAACAAAAGAGCAAAGCTTGAAAGCGAGCAGAGATTGAGTATCGAGGAGGGTATAACCTCATCCAAGGGACCACCATGGCCACCAAACACCGCGACGGCGGAACGTATAGCCAGTCCAACCCAACCAAGAAACGCGAAAACCGAATTCACCTCCACTCCACAAGCACTCACTCACTCCACAACCTCAAACCGGCTCCTCTTCCCCTCCCCCACGCCCACGCCCATGCCCATGTCCACCCCATCCCCGTCCTCCTCCCTCCCCCTCTTCTCTCTTCTCCCCCCTCCAGAGACATCGACACCCGCAAGGAGCCCCTCGCCCGCGACGATGTTCTGCAGGATCATATTGTACTGCTCGTCCGTGAGCCCCATGCCCGCGAGGGGGTTGATGCGCCCGTCCGCCTCGGCGTCGAACCCGAAGGGAGTAGGCGACATTGTGAATGGGAGGTCCATGGCGCCGGAGAGGG
>JAGGAW010008776.1:0-13710 GCA_017657375.1 Termitomyces sp. T27 | reverse complement strand
TCGCGGCCGAGCGAAGGAGCCGCCCTCTGTGTACCGAGCCCCCGCGGTTCCCGCCGTGGCGCTCTGCCCGCGAACGAATCGTACTCTAACTCAGCGCACAAGATCATTCCAGCATATGCCTTATTTATTTTCATTTTTTTTGTGCATAATAGTGCCTTTTCCCATGTTCTTTTTTTTCCCTTGTCTGGCATGAATGGGAAGCGTTGGGGTGACGAATACCGAAGTCAACGATACAATCTTTTGAGCTATCACGCGTGTAACACCTCAAGAATTCTGGTGTCAAATTTAGCAAAATTTTTGCCCAGCTGGGCCTCAAATCTGCAATATTACGGATTAGGATTCCCTCTCAGAAGCCTCAAATCTGCAAAGTTAGAACTTAGATTTGGCCAAATTTTCTCCTCAAATCCGCTATTCCGTGGCCAAGCTTGATAGGGAGTTTCCCGGGGCCTGAAATATCTTTGGGAATATCACGGGGAGATTGGGACAAAGGTACAGAAGATTTCCATCAAAATCGGCCGAGAAGGCTGAAATCTGCTGACTGCGTACACAGTGTTGGAAGCTTTGGGTGTGTACGTAGTATATCAAGACGCCACCAGCTATATGGAACCAAGACGTCGAGAGGATTCTGTAATTTTTTATCTACGTGTAGGACCGATACTTTGAACAACTGCATGAGAGAATTCAACGAACAAGCACAGACACGCGGCTTGACAATCAGATAGTACTTGCTGATTTTGAGCTCGATCTAAAGGCGAAAATTGGCATCAATGCTCCCATAAGTAGGGCACTATGTTGGTTGCAAAGTAAATGCAAATGCTACTAGTAAAGGTCAAAACTATAGCAACCCTTACGAAGTTCTGACTGCTAATATTGTTATATCCTGTGTCTCAAGTTGGAGTCTGTGATTAATATTTTAAGTAGTAGTATCTGCTGAAGCAGATGTAGTGTCATCAGTATATTTTTTTATATCCATTAGCATACATAGAGCACTTGGCGTTCGTTTTCACAGTACATCCGATGAGTGACTACCACTACGAGAGCTGTCGAATTCCACACCCCCCGCATACGCGGAGAATGAGCGGACCGGCGCTTCCAAATGTCATTTAGACTGGCACTCCCTGTGTGTCTCACTACTTTACTTTAAGAGAGAAATCAATACTGTTTGAATCCCATTTTCAAATTTCAAAGCTGGTGCGTAAGCCGCGCGTGAGTCATTACTAGTGCGTGGCGCAAAGAGCCGTGACATTTATAATCATCGCGACCTCACGTAAGCCTGGCTGTCATGGTCACCGTTTGGCATAAGGCGACGCATCAAGCGACAAATCGCTACAAGTCTGCTCATCATAGGTACACCTTTTCACTCAAATTTAAAGTAAACCTGATGAACGTCAAGCTTCAAGTAGTAATAAATTCCTTTATCGTACCTAACGAACAGTGAAACCATTTTGGCAACATTTTCAATTTGGTCACGTTTTGGAGTGGCGGGGTTTTATAGGTCTACTTTACCCAGGATAAAGGATATGGTGTCAATGAAACGAATGGAAGGGTCAAAATAATTGAGATGTGTATGCGTAGCCGTACCAAATATAATGAACGATAAAGGGATAGGGATAACAGAAGAGCTTGGTGCGAGGGAGAGCAGATGTGGGACGAGCACGGAGTATTAAAAGGATAAGAAACAAATGGGACCTAAGACCAGGTAATGGTGAAGGATAGAACCAACGCAGAGCTTTACAGATAAAGGAGTGACGGGATAACGAGAGGTGGCACGGAGAACTGTGTCCATACAAAAGAGGAAGGGCGGCATATTGATACATTTGGCGATCGAGATTCTTTATTCTTGCTCTTCGTGCTCGAAGAAAATGGAAGGTGTTACAGGTTCAATCACAAAAACACATCGTTATGGCGCTCTTGAGAGCTTGGGCATACCATGTTCCCCTGGCACTGCCAGGTATGGTCTTCATCATTGAGAAAGTAGGGCTGAGAGATTGTCCGAGCATGCGTATTATGACATGGGCAATGCCGGACCTTGCAAGGGCGAGCCTGATACTCTGGGCGAGAAGTTGATGGAACTGTACGCAGGCGGCGGCATGTCGTATGCGACAGCAGGTTCCGCACCCTCATCCCAATGCGCAAGATCGTCCTCCACTTCTTTGTTGATCATAAATCGCCCGTTCTCCGACACAACACGCTGTAGACGTAGTGACGTTCCCCGTATACCGTCCTGTGAGCTCGACGTGGGCGGGGTCGGTAGCGTGCGCTGGTGATATGCTGCGTGCGGCCACCCTTTCTCGCGCTCGTGCATGGCGGAACTCTGGCTCGCGCTGCGGGTGCGGACGCGACCGGAGGGTGGCTGTCCGTCATCACGGTGTGACGATATTGTCGATGACTGGGGTGGTTCTGGTAGCCGTCGGTGAGGCCGTCGTGGCGTGGCTGAGGGACCGGGAACAGGAACGGAGGGACCGAGAACAGGAACGGAGGGACCGCTCGTTACCTCGGCAGGGAAATTGATAGATGAAGAGGTCCGTGGGCGCGGCGGGGTTGATCTCGGCCGTGGAATCAGTGGAAACACAGGAAGGACGGGGATGTCAGGAAGACGACGAGCACTAGTGCTGGTCGTTGAATGAGAAGTGGATGGTCGTAATTGAGGGCTGTGGTTTGCAAGAGAGTTGGTAGTAAAATGTGCGGGGATCGGCGGCACGGGCGGGACATCTTCATCATCTTTATAATAAGATGGATCAAGGTACGTGTGTGAGGGCGCAGCGCCGCGCGAAACAGGAGAGAAAATTGATTCGGAAGCAGGACTATGTGATCGCGTCGTTGGAGGCGAGAAGTATACATGTTCGCTGACGCCTTCAGATTCTGATGTGGATGGCGTCGGACTAGAAGATCGTCGCATTCGATATATAGGTTGCCCGTACTTGACTTTCGCCAGCTGTTCGGGAGATAGAGGTGTTGGCGTGAGCGCTTCTAAGGAAGACCGAGAAGAGTGTGACGAGTTGGAAGATCGGTTTGGATAAATAGGTTCACCATACATGATTTTTCGCCATTGTTGGTTGGAAGTGGAGAAATTGCTCGGAGCGGACTTCGGAGTTGCAAGGTCGGGGAGGTCAGTTATATCTCCTGTTGGGATAGTGATGTCCGCAACTTGGAACTGTGTCCATTCTTGCGAATCGGTGACAAGGAAGAGCGCAGTGACCACCAGGTAGTCAAGCAATAGTATAGAAACGCCATGGTGGACTAGCATGGGACGGGCATCATTCTTATCGTGTAGGGTTCTGAAAATTTGGAACTGTGGAGTGAAAAGGTCATCAGCTAGGCCCAATGTCGCAATTGGCCCTTTAACCGCGGCCGTCGTACACTATTGCGAATTGGATCAGCTAAAGGACCAGATGAGCAAACTGAAAATTATAACGCACCCAATACGCATTTCCTTTCCGCTTCCATTTCAAACTCTGGGCATAATTCGGTATGTTAAATTTCCTCTCACTGATGGGTTGGGTCGGCATGTGAAAACATACACAGGTTCGTCAACATACCTGCTGCGTCTGAGGAAGGTTTCGCTACCCTTCCATGATATGCCTCTCATCTGAATGAGTACTCCGTCCGAGACATTTTTCCCCTTCTGAGGGATGGTTCGGGACCACCGAATTTCAGCGGTCTTAGTGTCTCCATCCCATGGATCAGCCCGCTTGATAGTAGTGGTCGGCCCGATGGTCGTGACAGTATAAAGAGGCTGCTCAGTGACATCGTCGGTCACTGTCGTGTCTAAAAACGATGTTGAAGAGAGCTTAAGGGTAAGCAAAGGCGTCTCCCGAATATCGTCGGCTGGTCTGCGGAACATAGGAACCACCGACCCCAGTATAGAGGCACGAGAAGATAGTGTAGATGATAGAGCCAGCTTGAAGCTTTCAGAGCTGTTTGAGCGCACAGCGTTAATAGAGGGGTCAGCGGCTACACCCTTTGCCATGAAGAGTCGGGAACAAGCATGAGAGATCCTTCTACAGATGGGACCGGACGATGACACTTGGAAATGCTGATATAATACTGTAGTGTGGACGCATCACGGAAACTTTGGGAAACCTGATGGCAGGTGTCCATGTGATGGGCGGCAGCGAAGTAACCTATGGTCCATCAGATTGTCCAGGAGTCCACCGGACATGTCCGGTCAGGTTCCAGATCTGTTCATTGACCCAGTTGCACAAGAGATCCAAAGACTGCAGAGGGCTCACGCTGCCCAAGCAAGCTCATGTATGCCGCACGATGAAAACACGAAAAACATGTAGAACCTGACTAGGACTGGCCACGTAATCATGTAAGCCGCACAAATAAGCATCAACTGCGCGTTTCTCAACCAAGCATTCTTTTCGCTAACCACCATCACTTGTGTCTTTAGCCTCTCTGCATCATGTCCTCCAGCGTTACAGACCCCAAGTCTGTCTTCTCACTGCTTATTTGTGTGTTACCTGACATCTTTCCAGGTCCACCACCACAACTAGTGCCGAAAACGTCGTCGCGTCGCCCGACAGCAAAGGAAAAGGAAAGGCTCCTGCTGCTGACGAAAGTATGGAAGTGGAAGAGGAGGAGGAAGAAGATGATGATGACGGCGAAGAAGAAGAAGAAGAGGAAGATGCAGAGGTTTGTATCCAACCGTGTCGCGCCTTTCTACTTCATTGTCGACATAGTTTTGACGCGTCTGATTCACTCTTGACGCGGAATTCATCCTTCGTTCTTTGTGACTGCTTACAATACTTGGGACCCTCCGCTGACGCGTTTCCCTTTCTGAAATGACAGGAGACCTATGAAGAGATCGACCCCTCTGCGATCCTTTCTACCGGCAGACGTACCCGGGGTGTTAAAGTCGATTACACCTCCAAGGAAGCCCTCGAACGCGCCGGTCTCGCAGACAATACAGATGAGAAAGAAGATGACGATGACGATGACGTTGTGATGAAGGACTAGATTGAAAGAAAATTGTCGCATAGACTGCGCGGGACATGTGTATCAAAACCCTTCCACCTCATGGTCCTGTCAATAAGTAGTGTACTTCCACGTTCTGACTTATCTCCGCCGCTTGCAACGTTAACTTGTTCCTTGATATCCAAGTTCGACCAACGATCCATGTTTCTCACAGCCTCCACATACCTTCCAGAAATCCGACTGTTCCTCATTCCTTGTGCGAACTTTTGATCGCTCGATATTTTACATGCATACAATAGCTTCTCTGTCCCACAGTTTGTCTTCAAGTCTCTTGCGTGTGGTTAGATCGTTCCTGAGCACCTCTATCTCCGTGGATCCATGCGTAAGTAACTTGTTGCTATGTTTTGGTTGGTTTGACAGTTCCTCACTGGAACACTGGAAGTACCAGACTGTCAGACTAGCCATCAAGCACTTGTGATCAATACATACGCTCAGCGCTCAAGACTCGATCGGCGCATGAGGTAGTCTGCGGGCCTGCCGCAGCTCCACCCAGATATTAGGAAAGGGGTTTACACACGTTATGCACTACCGAGTTTTACCGTGAGCTCGGCGCCACTGATACGACCGGAATGACGGACATCGCTCGATTTGCGGGAGCGTGCACAAATTTTTCTGATAATTGCCTATCCAATGAAGCTCGCAGTTCTAGGCACAACCTAACGTAACCGGCGTCTCGAAACCGACGCTCTTCTGCATTGCACGTACCGTGATCTTCCAAGTTTTCAGCTTCACAAGACTCGTCATCTCAACATAGTACGTACGTTGACCTACATGCCCTGTCACGGCACGATATGATCATATATTTATACTCAATCCTACGCCTATGTGCTATCCTTATATGGAACTGACTTGAAACTAGGTGCATGCCATGAGCTTATCACTGTCTAACCACATGTTGTGCTGATGAACACTTCGGGCAAATGTCTCGTTCAAGTCCCTCCGAGTCGGGGTCATGAGCACTTCTTCCCATCGGTATTCATTAGATCAACGGTAGTTTTGTCGATCGATGAATGACATAGAGCTCACTTTTGACTTTTACGGCGGAAAGTGGATAACTCAGAGAGTCTGAGTGGGGTTTGACGTGATTCGCCCCTGGCGAGTTAGATCGTATCATGTTACTATGTTACTCCAATCATTAATGATGTCTATCTACGCCAAAGAACAGGCCATCATGTCCCATTTTTGTAGGTTGGTTTATTCCTCTCTAATTGCCACAATTCACAGTACAGATATACCGCTTTGCCTACCCCCAGATTGATTTCGACCTGAGCCGGCACCTTCACGCCACCAGACGCCACTGCACATAAGCGTTCAAGTTCAATTTCTACTGTCTAGACCTTTGTCCCAGATCAAGGGGGCAACCGAATATGAAGGTCAGTCCAACATCAAAATCATGATATTTATACTGATGGACCACTTGCGATTTACTCTATGTATCACCACATCAAAGACCTCGGAATTTTCCAGGATCGTCCACGAACGATGTTCAACGTTCACCGTCACTGCATGCTAAATCACAGTACAACTCTATCTCCTCGAGTAACTGAGTGTAGGTAATTCATTCACAAATTTGGTTGTTTCGTCAGAACACCGGAAAACGTGGATCATATGCGTCCGAACCCTTGCAGTGCAGAAAGCGCAATCTTGCACTTCGATTGCAGTCTATGTTTGAGCATAGTTGGCCCAGGGCACCTCTATAGCTCTCCACGTTCATCATACTCTCGATTAAACAGATGTTTTCCTGTTATCTAGGAAGAGGTCATTGAGAGTCATCAGGAGTCACTTTGATCATCTTGGATGTGCAGAGGTCGATCAGGCATCTGCACATCTCCTTCCATTGTGATGCTCACATCACCGGGCAGCTTCGGTCTCCAGGGAACTGCGTTTCCAAGCGACAGATATCAGGAAATATCATTGTTTTGGAAATGAAGAACTTGGATCTTTAAAGACAGGTATGACGCCTCCGAAAGGATGAACTTTGATTAAAAATCAAACACAAGCACATTGTCGTATGTGGGAAGCGTGAGTCGAACTCGATTGAGTACTATTAACGAATGCATTGAATCGAGTAGACAAGCCTAAGCACATATAACAATCAACTGCAGCAGCAGAAAGATGGTGGAGCGATTAGGTTGGCACTGATTTCCTAGGGCTGAAATCACAGCGAGTCAAGGCGGGATTTCGTGGCCCTTGTAGTCGTTTCATTCGAGTCCTGTCCGTAGTACCGTGCAAAATAGGGGCCAGGTACCTCATGCACGTAAAAAAGGTTTCTTTTTTGTTGTAAAAAATGCGACTGCAGCACCAGAAAGATGGTGGAGTGCTGAGGTTGGCACTGATTTTCTAGAGATTAAACATCATGAATAAATAGAACAGAGTTGGCTGAAATTACAGCGAGCATCGAGCTTCGGAACATCGCGTCGAGAAAGAATACTTACTGGTGGGCCAATAAATCCAATTCAAAATTAACATCGAGTAGAGCACGAGAAGGAAGGAGGGTGTCGTATTGGTGAATAGGGTAGTTGGAAATACATACTCTAGTGATTCAAAACAGGAACTCTGAATTCAAGCCATTTTCCTATCAAAATAGTGATGATGGCAATGACGGCTATAGCTGGACTTCTAATAAGTACTAGAGTTGATAGTACTCGATCGTTTGCGCGACGCGTCGAGCTCATGTGATGTCAATATACATGATGTCGTAGCTACAACCGAAAAAAAACCGATCAGAAAAATACAGCCGTTAGGACCGAACAGGACCCCTCAGCCAAAGTCGGTCACGTCGGAGTAGCCTATTGATTACATGCCGAAAACCTTAGTTTGGACTAGTATACGCGCTACTACGTTAGCTACACTACAGAATCTACACCGTTGCTTTGTTCTGTTCCGCGCTCCGCGCCCTGCCCCGCCGTCGTGACCCTGTTCGTTCCAACAGTAGCTATGTATTTCCTGCTATTCACACCATCACGATCCACCCCGGATGCACAATCATGACCCTAGTACCTACACAACCCACGCTCCCCAGTGCCTCGCCTAAGCCTCGCCCAGCTATGCAGATCTATATGCAGCTTCTCCACATCTGGCTATGTTGCAATTCCCATACAATGAAGCTACGTTCATTGACGCAAAGTCCAGCACAGTATAAATTTGGGCACGTAGGATTGGGCCGACAACACAAGCAATTTAAGAGGCATACATAACCATTTTGTGTTGTAACGGGACGTATTCTATAGCAAGCGCTAATGTCAAATACTGAAAACTCGGAGGACGTGTGGTTGCCTGGGGTCTATCCCTGTGGATGGACAAAACAACTTAAGAGAACACGTATCCGCGTTGAAGGTTTGTGAGACTTGAACATGATTTTACTTTATGCGAGTTTTCGCATTCGTCGCAGAAAATCACGCTTGACTCATGGCCTGATACTTCTTGGCATCGCTCCATTTCCCCAGCCGGCTGGCCGTCAGCGCCACTCTCAGGAGATGAGAGAAGTACACCTGGAGCGACTCCAGCTTAGCCTCCTCGATTAATTTGATCCATCGGAGGCTATCCTGCATCAACTTTTCCGGAGGTCCATCATAGCTCGTGTTACTCTTCATGATCATGGCAAGGCGCGTGTCCCCGTTAGGATCGCAACAGGCATCGCACGTGCACTCGAAGCCATACGGTCGAAGGCTTGTCTGGCGTTCGGCTTTGGGCATCGAGTTCTGGGTGTAGGAGATAAAGAGTTCTTCTCCGGCCTTGATGGGTCGTATGGCGTGCAGGCGGAGAGAGAAAGATGGAATATGGAAGTAGTAGGAGACATTGGGAGTGCAACTGTGGATACAAATATGGTCATGATTAGACGAAGAACACGCACCGGGATTGACAAACCTATGATTTAGTCGAGATGTCACTGCAAAGGTTCCCGTATTATGATAATAATCTTGCTCCTCCTTTTTGACGTCCTTCCCAGCAACCGAGAACCTTATCCCATTCGTCCTCGATCTCCCTAGAATCGGACCCGAGCCATCTTCGGTATGACAGTTGTGAAGCTCAAAGAACGCAGCGCGATTCTCGAGCGGCATTCTACCGACACAAACTTGAAGAAGTCTTTCGTACTCCTCCGATAATGCCTTCATCACCTGCTCTGGAGTAAGCTGATTCTGTGTCTCGGCACAACTTAATCCCATTACTTCTGGAGTGACCAAAAGCGGACGTTCAGCATATATCAAATCATTCGGTGCAAGATCGCGAGTTGCAAACATGCCGATGCCATGAGCTGATAGACCGATACGATGACGGGTCTGCGGTGGCCTGGACACAGGCAAAGGAAAATTCGGAACGGATAAGAGGGTGCGCTTCTGCTTTCCACTTTGAAAGAGACATTCGGAGCTGATGTTGGGACCGTCGGGGAAATTTTCTTCATCAGAGTCGGGACAAATCCTCATGAATACGATATCCTGGTCGGTATAACCCATGGTCTTTGCATCATAGACTTTGGCCTTGTGCTCTAACGGGACATAATCCTTCGGAAGCGCTGTTCTCGCTATTGGACGATGGAAAGGCGGAGGATTGATTTTTACTTACTTGCGTTCAACTTTCCAATCGGCATTTTGGCACCGAGGCGACCTGAATCTGTAAATCCCGGGATGTTTGTAAAGTCATCCATAACAGGTTAATGATAACGATTACCTGTTTCAATAAGCGTAAAATTACCAGCGGCGACGAGACCCTCGATTGCTGACGGCAAGCTCTGCACCTTTTCTGAAGGATCTGTCAATTTCGCAGATAGGTGAGATGCTCGTATTAGATACCCAGTTCGGCAGTTGTGCCAGCGGTACCACCAGCCGAATCGATCACTGTCATCGAATTTTTTGCTTTCCTCGATTTTAAAAATCCTCTTTTCATGGTTGATGCGATGTGGATGTCGGCAGGGAAAACGAAACGACTATCCTGAGCCGGGGATTTTGAGCGACCGACAGAACAAGAACACACCACAATAACCTCAACGACTTCTCTTTATAGAGCGCCTTGGCCATGGGCATGGATCCACCGATCCACAAAGAAGTTTGATGATTCTTTTGTTCTTTCATTCAAATTCCGTTCACGACCCCAAGGGACGCGCTTGAACAGTAAACCTGCATAGAAATCATTTCCGAGGGTTCAGTCATAGACGAATTCTGAAGGTTAGAGCATTAAAGAGGTCGATCAACGACTGACTCCAACACATATTCATCAGATAGATCTTTTTGAAACCACCGGAACCACCGGAAGCGATCAGAAAGTGATCAATACTTACTGGAGGTAAGTCGCTTTAGTGGCTTGGTCTTAAGCCTGGCCTTAAAACGACCTTAAAACGATCTGGTGGATCTTATTGTGGAAGGGAGGGATCTAGTCGGGGGGGACGATGTTAGAGGCGGTGGGTAAAAATGGCAACGAGACTCACCCGATTTTCCCATGGCCGGATTCAGAAGCGGTGATAGTGGTCTTTCCTGGCACAACACTCCTCCGTGTCGGACATGAATGAACAACTAGCGGCAAAAGTGTTTCCCTGACTCTCTGACGTACATCAGGAAATCATGAAGACCCAGGTTTTTCCTTGCGGAGTTTATAATTGATAAGCCGAGTTGGGGATATCGGCAACTGGTTGTATAGTATGATATTTGATGGTCGATAACTAGACCCATGGTATGGGTATGGTAGGGGATAAAGTGTGTGGAGCAGTGTTGGGGTGTCAACATTCATGACACAATGACCAATTGGGAGCATTTCGGCACTTCCTGTTAGACTACAAAAACCTTGAGTATTTCCAGACAGCAAAGAAGCTCAGTTGTCATCAAGCTCAATAGTTCTTGTACCTAGCTAACTTCGACTTTTCGCTGCACTACAAGCCAGGACAGAGCATGGGCAAACCAGATGCATTATCTTGATAAGCAGACCATGGAACTAGGGCAAGTGATAATGACCACATTGTCCTCCTCAAATCTGAGCTCTTTGCTATTCATGCTCTGGAAGGTGTTGCTGTCCAAGAAAATGAGATGAACATCCTCAAGAATATATGGCAGGGGAATTGGCAAGGCATAGAGGAGAATGTGGAGGCTCAGGCAGCTTGCACACTACAGGCCAATTGAGGCAAGGGGGTAAAATCAGTACATACTGATGAATGGGCCTATGAAGAAGGACGGACTTCTGACCTTCTAGGGGCACATTTATGTTCCCAATATCCCTGAGCTGTAATGGTGAATTGTTGAGCAACACTACAACTCTCATATTGCAGGCCATCCTGGTAGGTGAAAACCTTGGAGCTAGTCTTTCACAACTACTGGTGGCCTCAGATGTCATGGTATATGGGCTCCTACACTAGCACCTGTGACCTCTGCTTACAGACAAAGCCCCAATGCCAACTCCCCACAGGTCAACTTTACCCTCTTCTCATCCCAACTGAATGGTGGAGTGTCACTTCGGTAGACTTCATTGTTAAGCTTCCTGATGTGCATGGATATGATGCCATCATGGTTGTCATGGATCTTTATTGTCTGAAAGCTACATGGTCTATCAGATGCATATGTCTCAGACTATGAGCCACAGTTCATTGCAGAATTCACTTGTGAACTGTATCGCCTCCTCAATGTGAAGCTACACACCTCTACAGCATACCACCTCCAATCCAACAGTCAAACCAAATGAGTCGATCAGGAGCTGGAGCAGTACCTATGCCTGTTCTGCAATGAGTGATAAGATGACTGGGATGAGCTGCTGCCAAATGCAGAATTCCAGTACAACAACCACATCTATGCTTCAATGCAGTTCTCACCCATCTTTCTTGATACTGGCCAACACCTATATATGGGCTTTGAGCCCCGTGCATGCCCATCAGACAACTAGGCAGTAAATGAGTTTGTGGATAGGATGAAGGTGGTGCAAGAGGAGGTGAAGGCCATATTAGCTAAAGCAAAGGATGACATGGCATGTTACTACAATTGTGACCATACCCTAGCACTAAAGTACCAGCCTGGTGACCAGGTCTACCTTGACACTTCTGACATCAGCATAATACAGCCATCATAGAAGCTGTTGCATTGTCACCTTGGGCCATTCATAGTGGAATGGCAGGTGAGTCCATTGGCTTATTGACTGTGACTCCCAACCAGTCTGTGCCAACTGCACCCAGTCTTGAATGTGGTAAAGTTTTTTCTGGCACTGGATGACCCCATTCCAGGCCATCAACCCAAACCACTGATGCTGCCAGTCCTGGTTGACAATGAGGAGGAGTATAAGGTAGAGGAGATACTAGATAGCCACCTGTTCAGGCACAAACTGCAGTTCAAGGTAAAATAGAAGGGTTATGGTCTGGAGGATGTCTCTTCAAAACCACAGGAGAATGTTCATGCATCCAGACTAATTCAAGACTTCTACTGATGACACCCTGATGCACCTAAAGCTATCCAAGGAATCTACCCCATATCACCAGCCAATACTGCCATTCAGAATTTTTTCTACTCAATGCATTGAGATGCCACATGCTAGAGGAGGGGTAATGTAAGAGGACAGTCTATTTCCCTTCATTCTCTGCCTTCTCATAGTTACCAAGATGTCACACCCCCTTAATTCCCTTCTTTTCCCTTATGTTTCTCTCTTATTTCTAGTTCTCTATGCATCTGATCACTTGTAGTGTGACTGTCACAGTCATGTGATCATGAATCATTGTACAATGATTCATGGTTATGTGACATTCATGTGATATGTGACATGTTCTCTTTGGATCCTCCTCTGCTAGGTGAGTAACTGTAGTTCTTGCTTGTATTCTGTTATTTTTGTTATTAAATACACCTTTGGATCCCCCTCTGCTAGCTGTGTGATTGAGCCACAGCCTCCAGAGGTTGCCCTTACACCAGCAAATATTAGGCACCAGATCCTCATGGCCTCAGGGCCACACTAAATGGCTGGAATTTTAGGCCCAATAGGCCTGGCTCATCCTAGTCAATTGCTCAGATCTATATGGATTCAGGGCCACATCCCCATTAGTCTCTTGGATGCTTGCAGCCTTGGAGCTGAACTGAATTTGCAGAATTTCGGGCCTGCCAGGCCCAGTGAATATTGGGTGCTGGATCCTCATGGCCTTGGAGCCAGACTGAATTTCTGGAACTTCAGGCTTACTAGGCCTGGCAAATATTAGGTGCTGGATCTTTGTGGCCTCAAGGCTGCACCAAATTGCTGGAATTTTGAGCCTTCTAGGCCTAGCACATCCTAGTCAGTTGTTTGAATCCATATGAGTTCAGAGCTGCATCTTCATTGGTTCCTTAGATCCTTGCAGCCTTGGAGCTAGACTAAATTTCTGGAATTTCAGGTTTGCTAGGCTTGCTGAATATCAGATGCCATCGCTGCTAGGCCTGGTGAATATCAGGCAGCAGATCCTCGTGGCCTTAGAGCTAGACCAAATTTCTAGAACTTTAGGACCATCAGGCTTGGCAAATATCAAGTGCCAAATTTTTGCAGCCTCAGGGCCAGACCAAATTTTCAGATTTCTAGGCCCACTAGGCTCAGCAAATATTAGGTGCTAGATTCTTATAGCTTTGGGGCTGCACTGAATTGCCAGAATTTTGAGCCTACCAGGCCTGGCACATCCTGGTTGGTTGCTTGTATCCATATGGGTTCAAGGCCACATCCCTGTCAGTCTCTCAGATCTTTGCAGCCTCAGGGCTGGACTGAATTTCCAGAATTTCAGATCTGCCAAGCTCACCAAATATCAGGCAC
>JAGGAW010008775.1:0-13737 GCA_017657375.1 Termitomyces sp. T27 | reverse complement strand
AGTGGCTGTCACTTCAGGAAATTGCGTAGAGATCTAGAGAAAACACTTGTTAGAAACAGGTTATGTAGCTTTTTATAGGTGTTTCTTGAGAAATACTCATTAAAATTGCCATATTAGGGAAATTTAATGAGTATTTCTCAAGAAACACCTATAAAAAGCTACATAACCTGTTTCTAATGAGTGTTTTCTCTAGATCTCTACACAATTTCCTGAAGTGTGTGCAAGAGCTGTGAGTGGGCTGTGAATTGGCTGTGAATGGCTTGTATGAACAGTCAGGATGAACAGAAGCATCTTATACCAATTAGAATGTAAATAATCACAGTGACAAGTCATTGTTGCTGCACATGGACAAGCCTACATTGTCATTGTTCTCAGTAGCACATCCAAACAGACTCACAGTGTCACAATAAGAAAGCTGAAGAGGACAAGAGCCAAGGGTGATGGTGAATGAGAATTCTGTGTACTAGTGCATAATTTGTATCAGCTAAAGCCAAATATGTGAATGGCTGTGCAGTAAGCCGTGGAGAGCTGTGAAGGGCCATGGGGAGCTGTGAAGAGCTATGGACAATAGTATTTGGTGTACTTGACAGAGAGGAAGCAGTAAAAAGTCAACGCAGTTCAGCTACATGGTATGGCTACTTGGCATGGGTATGTACACTTATTCTGCATGAAAGTGATTGAATATATCAAGAGTAAGTAGTGAGCAGATGTGACAAGCTGGGAGTAAACTTCAAAGTGAAGATGAGCTGCTTTGAAAAGAACATGATGAGCTGTAAGTGAGCTGTGATGAGCCATGAGTGGGATGTGATGAGCTGTGAGTGGGACGTGATGGACTGTGAGTGGGATGTGATGAGCTATGAGTGGGGATGTGACAAGCCATGAGTAGGATGTTATGAGCCATGAGTGGGACATGATAAGCTGTGAGTGATATGTATTAACCTGTGATTGACTCAATTTGTATAGGGCACTAGGGAACTTTAATACTACTCATGTCCAAGAGAGATGCTGTGAGCTCTGCCATGAGTGAAAGCAATGTAAATGTGAGTGAGATGGTTGTAGAAAGATCTAAAAGTCCAACATTGTGAGTGGCTTCAAGTAAGATGATTGTCTCCTCCAACCATCCAGCCTCCAATGTTTGCACTGCTATGTTGTACTGCCTCCAGTACTCTGCTTATAGGCCAAATGATACCTTGACCATCATGAGACTACCTTATAAAGGCATTCTTACTGATTTCCATTGTCCTGCAGCCTGGATCATGTGTAAAGCCCATTCCAATTCGACAAGAAAGGTTGCACCTCCTGCTCTCATAGATTGTCCCACTATCAATTTTAGGAAGAATCTTTGTAGTCTGTTCATGAAAGAGTGGCAAGGAATGTCACCTGCCTCTGTAAGCCACAGTTCTTGTGACATAGGAAATTTTGAGTTTTGAGAGTTGAGATAGATGGTAAATTGGATTCATGGATTGGTGAATTCAGTCTTTCATGGTATTAGCACTCTGTTTCCTTGGAAAAATGGATTGGCTTTGTGGGCTGGTGATAGGAATTTAAACAAAGTGTCAGTGAAGCATACTGAGGAGACCTTCATCACTTTATGGTCATTGTATAGGTCATCATTGTTAAGTCTGGTCATTTCTCACAGTTGCAAAAGAGCATAGAACTCTGTCATGAGCATAGCTACAAATAATTCGTCATCATGCAACTGAGAATCCCTGTAGTGCTCAACAACTAAGGCCAAATCATCTCAAGTTAAGGCTTCCTTCCTATTTGAAGCAACTCCACATAGTCAAAGGCTTCTTGTGAGAATGTTCTTGACAAGGTGGGAGTGCCATTCCCTGTGAATATCAGGGAAGTATGGTTCCAATTGTGAGCAAATTTCAGAGAGGTAAGTGCTGACAGAGGAAGGATGAATATGGTGTGCTATGTAGGTGATGAATAATGATAGAGTTTTGGAGGTTAGTTCAATAGAAAGGTCATGGATTTGAACAAAGTTTAGATAAGAGTTGAGAGCCAAGCCATAGTTTTTGAATGTTTCCTCAGCAACAGCAGCCCCAAGAAAGATTGAGTATTCTTGGTAGAGTTGCTTCTTGGTCTAGGCCTCTTGAATAGGTTGCCTGGACTGAACCTCCAATTTGATCATAACGGTGCAGCCCCCAGCAGTACTTGAGGGAGTTCAAAAGGGTTGATTGTCAATTTGGAGATTTGCTTGATAGTAGGATAAAAGTTTCCTTGTAACAGTAAGTCCATAATTTCATTATGCTCTCTAAATATGTGAAGAACCTTCAATTGATGCTTTTTCAGAATGAGGGCATCCACAACTCCTTTCAGTAGCAGGTTGAATAGTGGCATTGCATGGAGTGAGTTGAACATGTTGACAGTGTTTGAATTGTCAACGTAGATTACAATTTTGGATCCAGGATGCAGTTTGTCAGCTGCATTCAGGAAAGCACTCACTATGCAGAAAGCTTCAAGAAAGTAGATCAGGTTTGATGGAGTGTTCTATGGAACATCACAGTAGAAGGTGATGCAGAGGGTCAGGTATCAAAAGGCCATTAATGCCAGGCATGCATTGGTATAGAGGACTAGGTCTACCTCATTAGGTGTCCAGGCAGTTGATTCAAGGACTCAAAGACTGCTTCCAGATTCCAGATGGTGCAGTGCTTAGAATAAGTCACTTCTATTGCTACATTGCACCATGCTCATGCTTCAGTATTATTGGAGATTTCAGAGATGCAAGCATAGACATTAGATAGGTAAGGGCAAAGCAGTGGGAAAATGTTAAAAGACCAGTTCAGCCATCCCATGAGGCATTCAAATTCCTTCCACTGGAACTATTGAGCCTTTTGACAAGGTTGAGCTGTGAAACAACAGAGTTCATTGATGAGGTCTTGCTTTGATTCATTGGAGAGAGTCATTATCATTTTGTTTGCATTGACCTCAATCTCAATGATGGTTTAGGGGCATCCAAATTTCTGTTTCTATTTCTTGTGGAGGATGCTGAGCATGTCTCAGAGTTTGAGGAGAGTGCATTAGTCTCTAAGGAATATCAAGTTCTATGGCTCATAAAATTCAGTGTCATTTTCTTTAGCCACTCTATATGCATCATCATTGAAACAAAGAGGTCTGCTTATCTTGAAAATGTGCTTGCTGATCCACATGACAAGGCTGTTCACTGATTCTCAGATATTCAGTGAGGCCCTCCTACCAAAGATGTTGCAGAGGTTGACATGGCATTGTTCATTGATGGTGTTTATCTGTTTTCATAGAACACAGATGGTAAGCTTCAGACACATTAGATTTCTATAGAACAAGTTTCCTCATTTCTAGCCCATAAAGAGCTAACAGCTGTTTGCTAAGGTGCTTCATGCAGTCCAAAGGCATTCCCACAATGTCTTTGTAAGTGATTATTGAGTTCAAGGAATACCTACTGCATGACTAATCAGTCACAAGCCTGAAGTCTAAGCTTCCAGCTTTAGGAACCACATGTATTGGTAAACTATACATCCTAGGCAGGAGTTCTAAACCAAATGATTGTGAAAAGCATCCCTTTGCTGACTCTATATTCCTCTAGTCTCTGAGAAAGCTAGCTTCATCTGGATTAGAGGGCATTTCAAGCAATGCATCCAAGGTATCAGAGTATTCACCTAAATACATGTTTGTGAAAGGCTAGAAACCAAATCTCAATCCTCTGCAGACTGAATCCACAAAGGGGTGATTTGGGTGGTCCTTTAAGAAGTCCTCCAAAACATCAACTTTGATTAGTGTAATGATTGGAAAAAGTGAGGGATTCAGTTGGATCATTTTAGCAACTACTTCATTATTCAATTCTTCCTTAGAAACCTGAGGGAGTGGGGTGGCAATCTCAGACCAGTCAGCCAAAGTTGGTGAAAAAGAATTTATTTCTCCCCAGTAGTCGTAATGGAGGTATTCTTCATGTAACTCTATTTTGCGACTTGTCTTATGCAGTCAGCAATGGGGTGAGGTCCTCCACACTTGCAGCAGACATATTTGTATCTGCAAGCAGAGGAGATGAATTGGCATCCTTTAGCAGAGTTGAAGTGTCAACAGACATTGTTGTTGTTTGATCCTGCTGTACTGCCACCTGATCATGCATCACGCTTAAGGTTGCTTCTGCTTTGTTCAGATCCAGATGTAAATTTAATTCTGTCAATGTTGAGGATTGCATGTTCAAGCTTTCTGAACTTGTTGAAATAAGTGAGTAGCAGCCTTTGTCCTCCTCTGACCTCAGCCCTGACTGCTTTATTGAACTTGATGATCCTTCTATATGCTGCCTTGCTCTTAAAGGTGAAATAGTTGCAAATGTACCTTGAATATTGCTGCAGCTTGTCCTGATGATGTGGGAAGGTGAATTGCATGGCCTTCTCAATGATTGTGAAGGCTATAATCCACTGCCCATAGGATTTGACTTTCTTAGCAGGATTGCTGTTTCCAAGAATGAGTCCATGATCTCTGACATGACCTCAATTCTCTTTAGGTGGTCCAACATAGTTGATAGAGCTGAGGATGACATCAAGGTTGACTGGTCACCCATTGATGATGTTGTCCCATTGAGTGGAAGGAAAACCTGCAGATGCTGATTGGGCAAGGTTAATGTGTTGCTTGACTTCTAAGGAGTTCTGGCTGAAGCACTCCAGGAGCTCATGTATTTTCTGGGTTTCTGATTACCCTGCAGCTCTGGCAACAGGTTCATCTTTGTATCAAGGGAGTTTTGACTCAACAATCTTCTGTTTCTTTCTTGCTGGGCTCTCGTCATCACTTCCATCATCATCTGAGGCTTCTCCAGTGATACTACATTTGATGGATTTGAGGAAGCAATTGATCTCTCTATCAATCGATCTGGGAGAGTGTGAGCAGCATTCTGAGGTCTTGGATTATTGACTTCCATTAACATGCTCAGGTTCTCCTCCACCTCCACTTGTTTCTGGGGCTCCATACCCTTTCAGCCTCTCTTAGCTTGTTGCTTAGCTTGTTTCTTGATTTGATCAATGAGCTTGATGTACTAGGTGGCTGTTAGTGATGTGCTAGGCCTGGCTCAGCCTCAAAGCCTGAGCTTAGGCTTGGCTTTTACAAGCTCAGGCTTGTATAATTCAAAGCCTGAGCCATGAGCCCAGGCCTGGCTGAAGCCTATGATGGCTCAGGCTCAGGCTGCAGCTTACTTACCATATACAAAATTAAGACTGCTATTAGTATAAGTTCAAGGGTGATGTACTTGCATAGCTTGCATATGTGCTGAGAACTCTTGTCATTTCCAGACAGCACTGTTGGAGGTTCAAAGAATGATTCAAGTCCATGTTAGGCTTTTTATTGCCTTTTTTTTCACTGTCTGAGTCCTTGATCACCATTACTTTGACATCCTTACAAGCTTAGCAGAAGGATTTTTTAAGTGTGCCATTTTGATGTCAAGTAACAAGTATAAATATACCTATTTATAAATTTTTTGATTAGCCAATTATGCATTTGGTTTGCCAAAAAAGCCCCACTTTCAGCCACAAAAGCCGCAGCTCAGGCCTGGGCTTCAGGCTTTGGAAAATGTGAGCCCAAGCCGCAGGCCTGCCAAAGCCTGAATGATAGCTTGTGGTGGCTCAGCTTTTTTGGGCTCGGCTCTGGCCAGCTTCAGGCTTTGGGCCAAGCCTGGCACATCACTAGTGGCTGTTTGCTGTTTGATATCTGCAGGGCTAGAGGATTTACCACAGAGCATGATGAGTCTGATAAGCATGTCCTCTTTGGTTAGTCCCCCTCCTCAATATCGCTTGATTTCCTCTTCCATCCCCGAGGCGACGACTTGGGGGTCAAGACCTGATCCAATAGGGGTAACTTGTTCGGTGCACCCTGGATTCATTCCCATAACGTTGCTGATGGACTGTTGGGATGAGGTCGTGGGTTCTGAAGTGTGAAAACTGGCTATAAACGGTGGGTATACCAGTTGGATTCGCTCCATGTTCACTCATGAAACTTTAATAGGAGGTAAATGATGAGTACGAAGTAATGATGAACGAAGTTCGTGTATAGCTCGATTGAACAGCGCGAACCCTTCGTGTCTTGTCGTAGATCACTGTCAGTTACTAGATCTACTCTAGTATAATGTTCAGTCACACCTTGGAGGAAGATCACTGTCACAAGGAGAGACTTCGTGTTCTCTCTAGTTCGTGATTTCCTCCCTATGTCACATGACCGTCTACTCAGGCTATCGCATTGGCTTTAGTACAAACATCTTGTTTGGACTCGATATATTTGGAGGTTAGAGACAATTTTCGGACCAAGGTATAGACTGAGAGCATCCGAATCACTCATACAATTAGTCTCTGTGTGCTATTTCATTGCTTAATAATTGTGAGATTGTGAAAACCTGGGCCTCTATAGACTAGTCTAAGTAGTATTAGAGGTAAATGTTTGAATGGTGAACTTGCAGCCTCAAGCTACTTGAATATCATATATCTAGACCATTCTATGTAACATCACACTTTTTATGAACTGCAATCACCCTGGAGCATGCCTCACAGCCCTCACAGCCCATCACAGCCCATCACAGCCCATCACAGCCTCACGGCTTTTTCGGTATCCCCTCATATTGATACCGTGGGGAACGGCATTATGATAAGGACCTCTAATTCGGGGCCGGGTCTCGAATTCAATTATCATGTCAACTATCCCCCCGCCACCACCTGGAACGAACTACTTGGCAGTCATTGGGCCAGGTCTCACATTCAGCCTGCTTGGTGCATTTTTTGGCGGCCTCTTGATACCGTTACTCATCTTCCTATTCCTCTTTACTAACCCTGCTGCGCGTCGACATCCCGTATTCATTCTGAATGTGGCCATAGTAATCTTTGGTCTCGCAATAGCCGCTCTCAATGTCGGCGAGCAATGGAAAAATGTGGTCACGCCTAATCAACCTCCGGGAGATTCTCTGATATTCGCTAACATCGTATTCGATGTTCTTTCTCCCCTGATTATCGACTCCGTCCTTCTCTTCCGCCTGCTTGCATTCTATCCAAGGATGATCACTCCGCGCAGCACAATCTTCAAGGTGCTGGTCTTCCCGATTTTGGTCAAGTGTGCACGTTTTACTTCTGTCACCTTGTTCCTCCATGAAATGAACCAGACGAATGGCCAGAACAGTGTCACTGTTCTTGCAACACACCTTTGGTTCCGAAATCCGTACATGATTTCGGAGTGGTCTCTTCAGATTGCAGACAACCTGTAAGTGTTGCTATGGGTAAACCGACTTGCTGCTCACTCGGGCTATATATTAGATACTCAACATTGTTCTTCTTTTGGAAACTAAGAAAGTTCTATAACGGCCACGAAAATAGTTTCTTAGTGCGGAATCGTGAGTTCATATCCGTTGTCAACTCTTATGAAACCTTGAACAAGGCACCTTCATTCATTAGAGTCTTTGCTGGCTCGACTTCGCAGGATCTTTGTCATTGCCCTAGCCAATTTCATTTTCCCACTATTCATGAACGTCACTCAGCTGATACTCATCATTCACGATCGAGACTACGCCCGTGGTACTGAAGTACTCTTCGCAAACCTGTATGTTAGCATCTTCGGTATCCTCTTTGCTACCGTTTGGGCCAGTGGACATGCCTGGGGTCGCAACCAGAAGAGAAGCGACCAGTTGGCCTTTGAAACTGTCATCAGCGTAAGCCCTGGCTACATTGGAAGTGGAGCAGACCCTCGTTCGGGTCGTAGCGATACCAGAGTCTTGTGGAACGACAGGTCGCAGCAGCGTTATAATGTTTCGTTGCAGGGTAACGAGAGCATCACAGTGGGCCCAAATCGTAGCATCGAGGATGGTATTCATGTGGAGCAGCTGGTGCTCAAAGACGTCAAGTCCAATGATTCTCGTGGTCTCGTACAAATGTGAAATGGAAGGGTAGATGTGTTGATCGAAGGGTAGATGTGTTGATCGAAGAATTTTGTAGTTCCATATAAGAATTAATTACCCCTATGTCGAAGCCCAATACTACTTTGAACGCAGTGTCGAATTGACATTGGAATACTCCGGAAGAATAAGAAGTCTCAAATCAGGCGATGGTCATCAGTCAAGATTTTGTTTTATGTTTGTATTGACCCTAAATTTCTGTAGGTCCTCATCCTTCCATTGTTATATTGACCAGCGGAGTTGGATCTCCATTGTCACGGTCATGATTGTGTCTGTGCGCAGTCATGCTGCCTCTGTACCTAACACAAGGTCGAGGAAGAGGTCTGTAGACCCCAATAGGGTTCGGAAAACAATACCCAAACAACGCCTACTCTGAGCTTACACTGCCTATGCTGCCTATATTAGGCTGCTGCTTGGAAGGGTGACTCACTAGAGATCTACAAGACCCACTGAAACGCTAAGATACCATTGAACATCTGCATGCACCACGTATAGGACTCATATCATGCACCCTTGGTCCTGCTTTGATCAATCATATAATGGAGGTGTCCGGGCGATAAATTGTTGAAACAGAGTCCAAACAGAGAACCACTCACCACCTAGCGACAGTCCCCATGTCCTGAGACTATGTGATAATTGCCACAAGCCTATGAGGAATAGTCCTTGCAACCCAGGCTGTCTGAGGACCCCCACACATCAGCGAATCCGCAAATTGATGTCAAATGGCCGCCATCTCACTATTCCCACGTCGGTCCTCATCAGATGGACTCCCAACGGATACCGAATATTTAGTTATCAGAACAAACAGGCCGCGTTTGTTTTGCTGTGTACTCGGTCCTGATTACACTTACTTAGCACCCGATCCATCTGAGCATTCTAGCAGACAACATAGTCACATATATCCAGCAAAATTGCTGGTGTTGGTACGCAGCAACCCACAATGATTTCATATGCATTTCATGGTGAGTATAAAACCAGTTGTTGACAACTTCGAAACTTCCGCACTGTCTTCTCTCAGTCATGAATTATTGCGCCTATTTCGCTGCTGCTATTGGCTTCATTGTATCATATAGTTTCGTTTTTCCAGTACGTCACCGCAATATTGTCTTTCCTGATGGGTTACTAACTAATATCCGTAGCGTACTAAACGGCTCAAGACTCCACCTATCATTCATCTTTCGGTAGGCATGCTGGGTGATTTGCGTTCTGCTAGTTCATGCTCTTCTCTGAAGGATGAGGCCTTATTCCGATACCCTCGGCAAGCATACGAGTCGGCTTTGAAACAGTACGGTAGCGTCATCGGCGTCTATCGCAAGAACCGAGTAAGTTCTCATTTTCCTGTTCCATGTTGAGAGATGTCTTAATGGCACCCGTGAGTTGGAATACATCGTAGACGAGTCTCACACACCAGAGGTCCTCACTAATGATGCCTTGTTCAGCGCGGAACGTGGAACCGCTGGGGTAGAGCTTCATTTGTCCTCAAATGATTTATCTGATATTTTTTCCCCTTTTCAAGATTCTAAACTTCCCAATGTTGAATCTATCACCTTCCAGCCCTATGGCGACACTCTTGCTATTGTCTGCCTCACAACTATGGATGTACCACTCGGAGGTTATGTTGTTCTTAATGGTTCGTCTTCTTCTAATTTGATGAACTTATTGGCGACTTGGACACGTACAGGATCTTTCATTACTCCACTCGCTACTCTTTCGCATGAAAGCGTCGGGAACTGGGGAGAAGACGCACGCAGATTCATTGGTGATCGTTGGGTTGGAACAGATGAAACTTTCAAACTGCAGCAAGTATTAGCACGTCCTACTGGCCGTTTGGGCTCGGAAGATTTGCATGTCCTGGCCGCTATCTCGCAGTGGCTGGTATGATTGTCACACTTACACCATCACCTAGGAATTGATATGTTTATATTTTACAGAGATCAAGCTGATGGTCCTTAATCTCATCTCGCGGGTTGACATTTTCATGGAGGGGGACAAGTACGAGGTTGTTGATCCTCTGAACACAGTTTCTATGCCGCCGAGTGGACAACTCCTCTTGTTACCTCTAGACAAGCCACTTCTGTGATCAAGCTTGGCTTCTCTTTCATCAGCGAGAATATCATTCGGTCCCTTCGCTTTGTGTAAATACGATTTAATTATGTACAACTATTATAAATTGTTTTTTACGGAAGTTACTGCAAAGCCAGACCTATCCGATTAACATACGGTAAATTAATCAGAAAAAACTCGGCTATGCTATGGAAAGGATTATCGTAAGAAGGGTATAACTGCGACACTAATCCTGAGGTGATACATATTTCAAGTTCAACGAGGTGCAATCAATATCAGCACCAAGTATCACAGGCTGGCCAATGCCGCATCCGATGTTCGAAGACATAGTGCTCTAATCGTATTGGTGGCTCGGTAACAAGAGTCAGATGGAGAATCGCTGCATTAGGATCACACGAAATCGACGAGCAAGACAGGATTGTAAGAGAAGCTGATTGGGAGCTAGGTCAAAAGTAAGACTCGAAAGACATACGTGATTAGGACGTCAACTCACGGATCGATTATTTGTCTAGCCTAAGTCAATCGGACATGATATCTCGAAGTCCGAATCTCCTAATCTGAACAAAGAATCAGCAGTTGAATTTGACAATTTCATTAGTGTCATGAACCTCTGATTCATAATAGAGACCAGCTTCCCTGCATATAAGAGTTCACCGGCACCACGCACCTGAAGATCGAATACATTCTGTACGTGTGCGCAGGTGATTGAGATCGATCTCATTGAAAACCGAAACAATCACATATGTGTCTAACCTTTGGAGTCTAGTGTCATCGGACCCTCTCAGCAGTCATAATATACTTCATCGTACACGGCGCTCCGAAAGAGCCGTTCTGGAGAAGGGAAGTCTCGCGTGTGCTGAAGTGGTTGGCTCTAAAATTCCATGTCAATTCCATAAAGCTCAACGAACGATTTGTCTTTGATATTCATACATACCTAGAGTTTCCAACTCCTATACTATCCTGAGTGTCATTTTGGTCATATGGCGATCAACAACTTCTGATGCTTTAACAGGCGCCCAATGATAAGGATGAAAATAATGATCTGGATACGAAAGAGGATTCACGATCGGGAGAGGTGAGAATATGTGGAACTCTCCGAACCTTTGATTCACCATTCCCTTTTATATTCTTAGTATTGATGGTATATGGCCGCATTGGCACAATGTGAGCCTCTCATAGCTGGTTCTCGTTGGCGTGGGTCTGATCCCCATACAACTTGTAAACTTTCTTGCGATGCTTACAGCTGTTCCATATTTTATATTCATTCGGTGCTGATGGTCCTTGCGCATGGCATGGTCACAGGCACAGGCATCAAGATTCAAAGTCCTTAAGGGAGGTCTAGGTACTATGTAGATATGTCTAGTTGCATATAGGCTATAGTATCACGTACCAAAAAAGATCAGTAGAATAGTATGGAAGTAAGAAAGATGATACATGCTCGTCAGGCCAGGTCTTTTAATGTCATTTCTGAAGCTGTCAGCTTTCCGAGACAGGTCACAGCCAAATACTATGTTTGAGAAAAATTGAGTGTCGCGTTAACGTTGGGGAAGACGCGTACGTACACTCACTCATTGTTTGAGATGCCGTCAGAGGGAAAAATTTCCTGTAATTTCATTCTCGATATCTACTTATTTAGTTTAGATCCGGATCACGAAAAGTCAACATGGACTGATAATGTCGGCACAATTGTCCTCGAGCTGCTTGTCTGACTAATTGTAAATCGTCGATAAACTTGTCCCAAATCCCGATTTCCAGAGAATCGACCAGGATAAACGGGTCCGGGATAGACGAGAAGGCTGTTGTCAGGGCATGGTAAGTAATGAGTCTGGAAGACGTCATGAACAGCGGGGAATACTTACATCACTACGGGTTGATATATTGCTCAATGTGGATTTTTTTGCGGAAGGCCAGTCGATACTTAGACGCCAACGCCCGAACCTAGTAGTGGAGAAGATATGTATACATTCAGAATTGACATAACAGACTCGGAAACATTCACCTCGCGTTCGATTTTTGAAACTAATTGCAAGATACTTGATGCAGGTATATGGACTGAGATGGATTTAGCGTTCAGAAGGAAGCTTGAAGGAGCGCTTCTCGGAAACCTGAACGCACAGCATGGCACGCTATGTATCAATGTATAATGAACATTCGATGCACACGAGATGCATATACACACATGAGAGGTACACCGTCTCCGCGCACGTTCGCAAGGTCGCAACCGGGGAGGATCGGGGCACGCCGCTCCTCAATTGAACGCAACCAAAACGCAATGGTGTTAACATGTGTGAAGTGAACCGATGGAAAGATCCTTTTATCTCGTTATCTGCTACAACACTCTCCGCGCTTGCAGGACTTCTGTAGGTTCTTATCTCCTCTCACGCATGGTATGATAAGCTCACGTTTATACAAGAAGCACCCATAACGCTGTACCCTTCTTTTAAGTCTACCCCACGATGTCCTCGATGGTTTCGCCAGCACCAGTGTTTCCTCAGGGTGCGGGTATGGCATCGGTGCGCTCATTCACCCTTATTCTCCTCATCTGATCTGACCCTTCAATTAGTCATAGGTAGGCGACGGGATTTTGATTTACTAACCAAGTACTATTGATCGAACATGCTCTTCACTGTGCTGATGCTAGGCCTGACGGCACTTCAATCGCGGTAAGGTCGATCTGGCATAGGGAGGATACGTCCTCGTGAGGCTAGTCGATGCACATGTATGTCCTACCGGGGAGAGGACGCGTACGGATTATGATACGCCCCGCGACACGAACGTACACCATCCGCATGACGAGTTTCCTCCCTCCCCTCCCATAATGAAAGAAGTGCAAGTGGGCAGAGGCAGAACCAGCCTTTGAGGTCGCTTCGTTGACTTTGCGGTTGAGATTTGCGCAGCGGCCGCGGGAGGCTCGGGTCAGGTTCCAACGAATTGACGAGGATGAGATGAAACGGAAGCATAGAACGGATAAAGAAGGAGTAAGGTGACGACAAGGTCGGAGAGGAACGGGAGATCCACGAATATACGAGTGACCGATAAAGGAGGCGAAAGTCCGACATCGAGCTTGAAGAGGCAAACCTATAGCCGCGCATAGATCTATTTATTCACGGGCTAAAACAGACAAAAGGTCAGTGGGGATTCTTCGAAAGCAAAGGAAGAAGTGGGCGGAGAGGAAGGAGAGGAGAGCAACAAGAAAAGAGGAAGGAAAAAAACGAACCTTGAAAACGTTCAGCTTTCCTCGACGTGATGATGTATTCTAAGCATATCATCCCCGCCCCCGGACGAGCTCTCTATTCGGACCCTACACTAGTTTGCACCGTCCACCCCTCTTAGGTGAGGTCAGCCTGCATCGAAGTCTGCATTTGTAGGCATTCTAGAATTAGAGTTGAGTGGAATCTCTCATTGCATCTGAACACTGGTATCACCTACAGTGCGGTGTGGACCTTCATGACTTGCTCAATGGACATCCTAGAGGACTTTAGAAACAGCCGCAGGTAGCGTCAGAGATGGAGATACGTCTTGCTGAGGCTAAAGTAGGCGATACGCCGTGAAGGCATGCTTAGTGAACGTTTTTGCCTGTCGGTAACTAGAAGTGGCATACGTATGCGAATAATAATCGTGCCCCGCGACACCAACGTCCTCTGCCCTATACACCTCGTTCCTCATTGACTGCGGTCTCCTGTGACTCGATGTATCGCTGCTGACAGCAATCTCACCTTTCATCATCGAGATCAGCGCGAGCGGAGGCGATAAGGGTTCCCTTCGCG
>JAGGAW010008774.1:0-13827 GCA_017657375.1 Termitomyces sp. T27 | reverse complement strand
TATGTATATCAATAATAAAGTTGGATTATATAAGCCATCATCATCATAACTCACAAAAACAACGAGTACTTATACTTAGTCACTACAGTAAATGGTTACATCGAAGCGAACACTAAAGACTCCATACAGCAACTTTTTTAGGGCGGTCTTGTGAAAATAAGGACACTAAGTAAGTTTTCAATGCAATTAAACACTTATAGTGAAAATTTATCCCATCTCAGCAGAAAAAAAACAGCGGCGGGGTCTGGCGGGGTGCACCCAGCGTGATGCTATTGTGACCATCTTGAAAAGTTACGTATTGGTAAGAGTACACCCACGAGCCGCGGTTGTACTTTCTCGTGCCGTTGCAGTCTTTTTGCAACGGTAAAATATCTTTCACTTTCGAAACGACCGTTTCAAAACCCAGAGCACTGCCTTATTTGAGATATAATGTCTCGCTCTTTCCTTTCTAAATCTATCCTTCGCGTACAAATCACACAGATAGACCACTCTCTTATTCAACCTGGGTCTCTGGACAACTCTTCTCTTCCGCTCGTTCCTGTCATCAGGATCTTTGGCTCCTCCTCCGTTGGAGAGAAGACTTGCCTCTATATACACCAAGTCTACCCCTATTTTTTTATAGAATATCATGGCAAAATGACTGCCAACCATGGTGCGCAAATTTGCGACGCAGGTCATCCCGAATCATCTGACCCCCCTCATAGTGAATCACTACATTTATAAACTAATAAAATCTTTGAACCACGCCATTGCTTTGTCTCTCAAACACGACCCCTTATCCCCTAGTGCACAGTACATCCGCGCGGTTCTGCTCGTCAAGGGTATTCCTTTCTACGGTTTTCATTCCTCCTACAGCCCGTTTCTCAAAATCTGTATTGTTGATCCTGGTCATGTGCGTCGAGCGGTCGCCTTTCTGCAATCAGGAATTGTTATGGGCACCAAATTTCTTGTTTTTGAAAGCCATCTCACTTTTATATTGCAATTCATGTGCGATTTTGGCCTTTATGGTTGTGGCTGGATTGAAGTTGAAAATGTCCTACAACGCGACATACAAAGCACGTTGGAGGGGGATTTCTCTTATCCAGACCACAGTGAACAGGCTTTTAATCCATCACCATATCTGCGTCAAACTCGTATGTCAATCGAAGTCGATGCCATCGCTCCCAGTATTCTCAATAGGAAGAGCATCTCTGCTCGAAATATCCACCATCAGCTTCGGATACCTGCTGAACCCCTACCTGCAGAACCCCTTGTTCTCAGTGTCCGTGAGCTTTGGGAAGACGAACAAAAGAGGCGAACGGCTCTTGGCCTCGAACCTACACCGTCAATACCTGTAGATTCAAGTGATTTGGCAAGAGGCCCTGGGTGCGATTGGATTGCAGAAGCAGAATACTGGGACCAAATCCGAGAAAAGATAGAAGCGAGTAGAGAAGCACAGCCCTCTCGACAATCTATAATCAACGGGTGGGATAATTGGGTGATGACAACGTTTGAAAGTATCGAAGCACTCTGGGAGGAACGGTGGAGAGTGTGGAAGCCTCTCAGCCAACAACACCAAGAATCAGGCGTAATTGTGACGAATGGAGATATTCGTGATTGCGATGAACGGAAATATTCGACAAATAATATTGTTCAGGTGGAATGGAATACTTCCGACGAATCTACCCACCATGAAGACATTGAGGCCATCGACGTCGATTTTTCGAAGCTGAGTCAAGAGCTCGACCGGTTGATGAACTCCGAGAAAGTAGACTGGGGAGAAACTGATGAAGAGGAGACGGATTTTGGTGCGGAAGAAAATGAAGATGAGCCACACCAGGAGGACTTTGTCCAGGATGTGGAATGCAAAATTTCAGATCCTTCCGCGTAAGTTTGTTCATGTATTTCTGCGAACGAATGTTGATAATGCGCTAGTTCTTCAGATCCGTTCGAAGTTCTGGAGCACGGCTCAAACCAACTATCACCGACCGGAGTAGAATTCAGATTACCTAGGTGGGTATTGAACCTACGGACGCAGTTCCTCCTGAACGGTTCTCTAGTCCCCCTGAACGGTCTATCAAGAACTCTGTTGTGCCTTCTCCCACGACGCCTACACGGTGTGCTGAAATTTCTGGTTCGTGTCGCGCTAGAAGTTGATTTATATATAGGGTTCATGCTAGCTCACTGTGGCCTTTTGAGCGCGATGATGACTCTATGCTCATGGTGATCCCGAACATTCAAGTTCAGTCAGATTCAGAAATGGGTCAAGGACTCAAGTCAGCCATTCGCATCTCTGCAAGCCAACTAAACTGAACATTGACATCTATTTCAGGTCTCCTGATCAGTCTCATGCCAACTCTTATCCTGACAGCTCAATAGAGAGTATAACTATCAACTCATGCAGGCCCCAGTTTTCATCACAGAATGAGGAAATTTTGCCTCCTGGAATCTATTTTTCGTCTCAACCTTCCTTAGGTGTGGGTCACTATCGTTCTAGAGGCATAACAATGAAGCTCTTCAAGGAATCGTATCCTGTTCGAATAAGAACGACAAACATGAATCGCTACGAATATTCATCGCTGCCTCCATCGCTTTCCATACTTCGTGACACTATGGATGACCATGGGCTTCAGGCAAAGATCTACCAGCCCCCATATTATTCCTTGTTGCCTGATATACCAGAACGGCCAAAAGAGTACGCAGGTCTAGCATACCACCTCAAAGGGGGACACGGCATCACTCATCTTGATGCATGGGATGGCGATGACGATGTATCCGATGTGTTATATCTATCATCTAACGGTATCGGTGGGTGGGAGTATTCAAGTTCACCCCCGAGTAAAAGAGAAATACAAAGGTGGCTAGTTGAGGGCGACAGCGCTACTCGTAGTAAAAACTTGAAAATGAGGTCTCAGGTAGAGACCAAGATGTTTCCTATTATGTCTACGTCACTCAAGTCTCCAGATTCAAGGGACAACGCCAGCAAACATCTATGGACTTAAACACACGCCTGGCCACAGACTGCTTGTGGGAAAATTTCCTCGCGGGCCCCAGACGATGAGCATTTTGGCGCTGGAAATTTTTGGTGAGTAATGTCGTTCCCGAGGTGAAAATCGAAGCTAATAGTTGTAGCTCCTACAAGCGAAGGTAAAACACCTAATGCAGAGATCAATCCAATCGCTGCCCTATTTCTTGTGCATCAAATCTCCGAGGATGCTTCTCCTTATAGGGTAACGATTTTCATTCAAACTCGACCCCACGGTCGAGCAAATTGCTCCGATGGAGTGGTCGAACTAGTAGAGAATGAGATTGACCTTATAAACAGAGCGATCGATATCATCGGAGCTCTTGACCCTGATATTGTCACCGGATGGGACATCCAGAAGGGTTCGTGGGGCTACCTAAATGCCCGATCCCAACACCACGGTCCATTTCTCTTTTTCTGTTCCTATGGACTTATGTATTGATTTCCTTGATAGGGTTTGATCTCTGTGACCTAGTTGCTAGAGCACCTTCCTTACGTGCTACACGTTATGATCAATGGGGATTATGCCGGACCTCTGCATTTAAAGTTACTGGCAGGCATGTCCTGAATCTGTGGAGACTCATGCGCTCAGAGTGTAGCCTGACAAGTTATTCTTTCGAAAACGTCGCTTTCAACTTGCTGCAAAGAAGGTCAGGTTTTACGTGAACATCAAGTTCAACTTTTTTTCTAACAATACTTAAGGGTTCCGTGTTATTCGAACGCTACTCTGTCCACGTGGTACCATAGCACGATCTCTTCCCATCAAACAACGCTGTTACACTATTTTTCAAGACGAACATCTACCCTCCTAGAAATTCTTAATGCCTCTGAATTGATTACAAAGACGGCGTAAGTATAATTTCTTCAACGTCCTCATGCCCCGGCCTGAAAGGGCTTCACAGAGAATTTGCCCGCGTCTTTGGCGTGGACTTCTTTTCAGTTATCAGTCGGGGCTCCCAGTTCAAAGTAGAATCATTTATGTTTCGAATTGCTAAGCCTGAAAGCTTCGTGTTAATCTCCCCAAGCAGGCAAGATGTACGTCTTCTTCTATTCCTACTCTTATCGTCCATTCAAAACCCTTCAGGTTGGGGGACAAAATGCTGCAGAGTGCATGCCGCTCGTCATGGAACCCGCCTCCGCGTTTTACTCGAGTCCCCTTGTGGTGCTTGACTTCCAGTCTCTCTATCCATCCATTATGATCGCGTACAACTACTGTTATTCGACTTGCCTTGGACGTGTCAAGGACTTTCAGGGGCGTAACAAACTTGGTGTCGTCGATCTCGATCTTCCCCCAGGACTGCTAGCCTCTCTTTCGGACCATATCCAAGGTACATTCACTTCTTTCTCCCAGGTAGCTCGACAGATTTTGAGGCATTAATGCCTAGTCGCCCCTAATGGCATAATCTACGTGAAATCAGACGTTCGGAAAGGCCTCCTGGGCCGAATGTTGGTCGAACTCCTTGGAACTAGAGTTATGATCAAACAAGCAATGAAGAGCGTGAAGAACGACAAGGTGCAACACTTCTTGATAATGCCTGGTATCTGTTGATCCAAATACAGGCGCTGCGACGGGTACTTGACGCGCGGCAGCTCGGACTTAAATACATTTCCAACGTCACCTATGGGTACACCAGCGCTACGTTTTCTGGCCGCATGCCTGCTGTCGAGATCGCAGATAGCATAGTGCAGAGCGGGCGGGAAACACTAGAAAAGGTGCGTTGCACTAGATAATGGACGAATTGTTACTTCTGATGCGTGAGTCTGGAGGCTATACTGCTCGTAAACTCCACCAAAAAATGGGGGGCAGAGGTGTGTCGGCAAAGGTGGAACTTTAGTTGCACAGCTTACCGGAGTTGCATGAACAGGTGGTATATGGCGATACGGATAGCATCTTCGTGTGCGTTTGTTTTTTATAAGCATTGGAAATTCCTTTGTTCATGTTTCTGGAAAGATATCTACACGGGAAGACGAAGGAACAAGCTTTTCGGATAGGGCAAGACATAGCAGATACCGTTACCGCTCTGAATCCTGCACCCGTGAAGCTGAAATTTGAAAAGGTATTTATATTCAGCCTCATTGTCTGTTTTCACGCTGATGAATCAAAAAGGTTTTGCACCCATGTGTACTTCTGGCCAAAAAGCGATACGTTGGTTTCAGATACGAAAACGTTGATGACAAGGATCCGGTTTTTGACGCCAAGGGTATAGAAACCGTTCGTCGAGATGGCATTCCTGCCCAACAAAAGATGGTTGAAGTGTGCCTCAAGTAGCAACACTCACGATTTCTCTACTCTATTCTCTGCTGAGATGATCCCAACAGAATGCTTTTTCGGTCGCAGGACCTCAGTGCAGTAAAGGAATATTGTTGTCGGTCGTGGACAAAATTGTTGGAAAACAAGGCTTCGATCCAGGATTTTATCTTTGCTAAGGAAGTCAGAATGGGAACTTATAGGTGATCACTAGGACTATTGCTTTCCCCTGCCTTATTGACTTCGAGCTTCAGTGACCAAGGTCCACCTCCACCTGGAGTTGTGGTTGCAGCCAAACGTATGTTGGAAGATCCTACGAACGAACCCCAATATGGGGAACGCGTGCCATATGTAATAATCAGAGGCCCGCCTGGTGCCAGACTGGTCGATAGGGCAATGGATCCATTGGAAATGCTAAATAACAGGTGGATTTTTTGGCCATTTGATTCAACATTGTCCCCTTATCAATTTTCAGTCGAATGCAGCTCGATGCAGTATATTACATCACCAAAGT
This sequence comes from Termitomyces sp. T27, assembly GCA_017657375.1. Taxonomy (NCBI): domain Eukaryota; kingdom Fungi; phylum Basidiomycota; class Agaricomycetes; order Agaricales; family Lyophyllaceae; genus Termitomyces; species Termitomyces sp. T27. The sequence goes on along the minus strand of JAGGAW010008774.1, from coordinate 8,061 downwards.
TCTGATCCCACCTCTGGAACGGATATTTAATTTGGTGGGAGCAGACGTGAGATCATGGTTTAATGAAATGCCAAAACCACGTCACCTCATCTCAGCACTCTCCCCCACGAAGATCAGGATGATGGCCGAGACTGATGATTACTTGAACATCGAAGAACACTTCTATAGTTCCCAATGCTTGGTCTGTGGAGACCCAGCCTCCCAAGGTCTCTGCCTGTTTTTTGGACCGATAGGAGACCACTCAACCTCAACGTTTTATCAGGCTTATGTGATGAGTGCTATTTCGTCTCTCCTCAGGAAACTATGGCAATGTTGAGTACTCGCGTCCAAGTCAATGAGCAACGATTTAAAACTGCTCATCAAATCTGTGCAACATGCTGCAGTTCCGTGGCAACGGAACCGATACTTTGCGAGTCGCTGGACTGTCCGTGGATGTACTCCAGAAGGCGGGCACAAAACAAGAAGAACTTTTTGGAAACCGTCAAGGAGATAATCGAGGATTTGAGCGAGAACGTTGATTCTGATATGGATGATCAATTAGCAACCTCGAGCAATCAAAGTGAAGAACTGGATGATTTCTTCCCGGACTTTATCTATCAAACACCAGAATCTTGAGTACGGGACGCTATACGTATGTTTCATGAAAAGGAAGAATAGGGAATAAGGGGGTAATTGACAGTAATGATTGATGGTATGAGGATTCAGTCAAGGTTACTAGAGTCAAGCCACTCGATATGCCCCCGGTGGTGGTGGAGCAGTAGATAGAGGAGCAGGTGCCAAAGGTCTTGAGTTATCGGCTGGGCGTTCTTCGTCAACGGTTTGATAGCCTTCCCCACCGCCGGACGTGAAACCCCCTGGCATTGACCAGACTGTTTTGTTGAGTTGGATAAATTCAATTGCCTTTAAACGTTGAATCATACCGGTAGGGCCATTGAGGTCTTGTCCTCCGAATCCACTGAAGGCTGCCCCGCGATGACGTAGAGTGAGTCCAAGAGCGAAGAAGGTTGGTACCTGTTAATGCATGAAATCGCGACCAGATGATTAAAAAGTAGAGGATTACCTTGAGCAGCAAGATCAATATGCACAAAAACTTGATGAATCCACTTTGTTCATTTATGGACATCCACACTACGTCGAAGACAACTGACACTCCGACAAGGCCAGTGAACTAAATGTGAATAAAGGTTGTTTTCAAAGTAGCGATGAACAGACAACTCACAATCCGCAAAGATTGGATTACTCCTGTATTCTCTTGCGCATATGTGCCGAAAAGGAAAATGGGTAAGTTATAGGGCGGGGCGTTGAAAGGGCTGACGGTGAAAGACAAGACCTAAAACGATTGGATCAGTGAATCAGCACATTTCAACATGAAGAACGGATGACCGTCTCTGCAAGAACAAGCTTAGAAGGATCAAGGCCTTGCACGAAATCCATGTAAGTATGAGACAAAGAAGATTTTGAATGATTTTGAACTCGTATGCAGCACTGTATGGGGTTTGAAATCACGTGAATTGCTACAGAAGGTCAACCGTGTAAGCAAGGCTCAGAGAGAGTCGGGCGAGCGCGTGTCTTGGGTGACTAGCGCTTGTGAGTCTTCAAGCCGACATAATGGATATGATATTATTATACACATTTACTCAGTCCTTAAATAAAGCTTTAAAGCTTGACAGTTAGCACTTGCTGTCCAATCCACGTCTTTCCCGGTTCCAGCTTCACAAAACCTCTCACAAACCCTGGTTCGACACATACATACCTCTCCCTAGATGCTGTCAAAAACGAAAGAACTATGCAATTTGAAACATACCATCCTCCCTCTTCCATGTCACTAATTTTGCGGCCTCCATCTTGCGGATTCCACACAACTACATCCTTCAAATTAGTGGACTTGATAATCATTCCACCCCCCGGCCAAGTGACCTCATAATTCTGGGAAGCATCCTCATACACAGAATCGGTGACCTTCCTGACGTCAACTCCAACTCTGTGCTCAATCTTGGGTATTCCCTTCTTCTCTTCTGTGGTTTCGGTTTTATCATAATATGATAAATTTTGAAGAGGCGTCACGAGGACCTCGTTGGCCGGTGCTTGTATATAAGTATGGAGCAAAGCTTGAAACTGTAAAGTGTCTGAGGGAGATGTCGATATGTTAGTCACATAGAGATCGGTGCTGAGCTGGTGTTCTGCTAGGGTGACGACATATGCGAGTTTAAAGGGTCGGCCGTATACGCTGCGTATTCTTTCTGTTGGTTCAAGCGCTGTATCGTCTGAAATCAGATTCGACAGTAGAATACCTTCGCAAGATTACAAACTCAGCCTGACGGATATACCCGCTTCATCGTCCATTACTACTTGGTTCCAGCTCCAGTTCTCACTTCGAGCGAACCCATGCTGGTCGAGCTTGACATGCTCTCGGAGGGTGGGAGCACCGAAGCAGGGAAAGACGACAGGAATGCCGCCACGGACTGGTTTGGAACCATCTAAAACTGCTTTCGACGACAAAAAAAGCCTTTCAATGGGCGCAGATTTTTGTAGACTCCCAGATTTCCAAGATGTGATTGTGGCACCGTAAAACAGAATCTCAACAGTGGAGCCCTGGCAGGAGACGTCATTCGTGAGCAAATAGATCACGCTCTGCAAATGTACCTTGGGATGGCGGAGGACAACTTTATCCTGTAACACATCGACAGGCATAGCAGCAGTACCAGAATCGACTTGACTCGTCAATAGACAGTGATTAAATTCATTATCTCGTATCTTGTATCACGTGACATGTAGTCGAAACTCGATAACTGACTAAACTCGACAACACGAATCTTCTCGCCATCCTGTACTCCGCATATCTAGCTTTTCTGAACAACTTCTCTCTACATGGAGTCTGGATTCCCACCTGAAGATGTTTGTCCTTTTTAATGATCGTTTTTCTATCACAACTGACCACTCCCAATCGTAATCAGGTTGCACCGATTGCCATCCTCATGGATGAGCTTCGCTCTGAAGATGTTCAACTCCGCCTTAATGCTATTCACAGTATCCCTACCATTGCACTAGCTCTTGGTCCCGATCGTGCGCGTGATGAACTCGTTCCCTTTCTCCAAGACTCTGTCGACGATGAAGATGAAGTTTTGCTGGCATTGGCGGAGGAGTTAGGCAGGAATTTTGAAGAATATATTGGAGGAAAGGAATACGCTCATGTTCTACTGGGACCACTTGAGAACCTTTCATCAGTGGAAGAGACGTTGGTGCGAGATAAGGTATGTGTTTGGCTTCGTTTTAGGGTCGTCACCAAGTATCATTTTCGTATAAAGGCAGCAGAATCCATCACAAAAATCGCGGCCATTCTTTCTCAACCTCAACTTGAAGAGTACTATATTCCATTGGTTAAACGGCTTTCACTAGGGGAATGGTTCACTTCTCGAACGTCGTCTGCAGCTCTTTATTCTGCAGTTTACGCGAAAGTTTCCCCTGCAATCCAGGATGATTTACGGAAAGGCTTCACAGCACTCGGTGCAGATGATACACCTATGGTTAGACGTGCTGCAGCCAAATGGCTTGGTGTATGTATCTATGCTCTTGTGCGGCATCACAACTCAAATTCTCATAGCCGCTCCTGATCCACTTTTCCCAAAATCATCTCCTTTCGGACGGACTTCCCATCTACCGCAGGCTACAATCCGACGATCAAGATTCCGTCAGGCTTTTGACTATTGAAGACCTTATCGTTCTTGCTCGGCGTATGTCTCCGGCGGAAATAAAGGAGCAACTTCTTAAGCAGATCAGACACAGCATCGTGGACAAGAGCTGGCGCGTAAGGTATATGGCAGCGAGTCATTTCAATGAGGCAAGTCTGTCTAACATTGGTGCATCTAGCCGTTCACAAATTTTCATTTTTCACAGCTTGCCGAAGCTGTTGGGGCTGACTTTGTTCGGGAGGAGTTGATTGGACATTACATTCAATTATTGAAGGATAATGAAGCAGAGGTTCGAACTGCTGCTGCGGGTCAAATTCCCGGTTTGTTTGAAAAATTCAATCTCCAATTCAAATCTTGACCTCTGCAACAAGGTTTCTCTAAGCTTCTCGACAAGGAAGTCATTCTCGCCAGGATAGTGCCTTGTGTTCGTGATCTGTCTCAAGACTCGTCGCAACACGTCCGTGCGGCACTTGCTAACCAGATCAGTGGGCTTGCGCCTCTCCTCGGCAGTGAATCAACGATAGAACACCTGCTTCCCCTTTTCCTGCACCTCCTCAAGGACGATTTCCCAGAAGTCAGACTTAATATTATTAGCAAACTTGAAACAGTTAACACTGGTACGACTCTCATTTCCACGATGGCTCCTTCTGATATTTATATTTAGTCATTGGTATCGAGCTTTTGTCTGACAGTCTCCTTCCTGCCATTGTAGAACTGGCTGAAGACAAAAGTTGGCGTGTTCGACAGGCCATTATCGAATATATACCTCTTCTAGCCAACCAGTTGGGGAAGCCCTTCTTCGACGAGCAGTTAGGAAATCTTTGCATGTCTTGGCTTGGAGATACTGTCTACAGCATACGCGAATCCGCAACCGTCAATTTGAAGAAATTGACGGAGGTCTTTGGCGTTGAATGGGCAAAAGTGGCAATTGTACCCAAGGTTATGGGAATGGGACAACATCCCAATTATCTGTTCAGAATGACTACTGTCCAGGCGATCACTGTATGTTGGATTCAATTCTGCAATCAAATTCGATACTGAAGATTGGCAGACAATAACACCATCCCTGAACTTAGACATCGTACGCGCCGACATCATTGGTCCTCTGTTACTGCTTGCGAACGACCCTATCCCTAATATTCGTTTCAACGTGGCGAAATCGCTAGAGGTCTTGGCCACGACTCTGAATTCGACGAAAGAAGGTCGCGATTTGATAGAACAACAAGTGATCCCTGCTCTTGAGCAGCAAAAAAACGATCAGGATGCTGATGTTCGTTATTTTGCCGCCCGTGCGCTTCACAAGGCTCAGGTATAATGCCAATTAGTCTGAATCTTCTTGAAGATTCAATATCTCTTGTAGGCTGGACATTGACCTTATTACGAGCATGTATTCTGCATTTGTCTGACTACTAGCTTTGTCTCAAATTTTAAATGAATGCAGATTCCTTTCCTTTTGCACCCACAGAACTATAAGCTAATGCTTATTGAAGATTTTTTTTAGGACAACAGGCCGAAATCAAGTATATCTTTCATCTCTTTCTGTGACGTAGCAACACTAAAATGAGATGTTTATTTCAATGTTGTCACGACCTTTTGTCAATCAGTCTTTCCCACGACTTAATCAAGTGTCCAATCATTTTCGGAGGACAGTTATCTGTTAAGCATCCATGATGGACGAGTCGTTTCTAGCCATGCACATGAGATGGTTTTTTTATATTAGCTCCAATCTGAAATGAATTGAACTTAGGCATGGAAATCCCAGACCGAGTATTCGATCATTACCGGTGTGGATGCACAGTGTGTCCTTTTTTATTGAAAAGACATACCCTCTCTATATGTCGATTTGGGTAGGTACCAACATCGTTACGAATTCTCATTATGGTATGTCACTGTCCGATTGTAAAAGATGAGATCGAAAATCTGTCTCCTGGTTTTCTCGGTTCCTTTGTTTATAATACCGCCCGTTCTCTTTCAGTCACTCTTTGTGATTTTTTTCGGAGGGAGAATTTATGACTTTGATTACTCGCGTCGTAGCAGCCTCCATCGTTCTCTCCATCGTCATAGCTCTGGCGATACTGCAACTGGATCCAAAACATGTTATCAGGAGGAATTTCGGTAGGCTGGCCGGCATCGTGGGGTAGGAGAAAATAACAAAGTTTGTAGGTCTACGGCTAACGGTTGTTGTCTGCCTATTGGTGGGCCTACTATTACACCACCAGCTCTCCCGAAGGGCGTAACTTGCCCACCGAGCACTCATTACTGGGGTCGGAAACAAGGCTACTGTGTCCCTTGCTTTTCTCCGCCTGTTGGTGGACCTCCTCCGCAATGCCTAAAGAATTGGTATTGGAACCTTATTGTTCGAAAATGTGAACCTGCAGCTGCAATAATTCAACTCAGTCGACCCCAGTCTTCTGGGCACTTCGAGGGCTCGAATGGCAAATCTGGTCGAAGAAGATCCATTCAATCGAAATCTCGTTCCACACCGCTCTGTCCGACTAGTCTTGAAGCCTGTCCGATTTCAGGTGCCAGAGGTGGTTACGAATGCCTCGGTACCTATGCAGAACTCGGATCTGGGGCGGCGGGGGACTGTACGGCTATCCCAAGTGCTTGGAATGTTAAGGTCGGAGTTGCACTGGTACGTTGAACGTTACCTGCTTGCCGAGTATAAAACTAACTACCCAAGTATATTCTTGTTCTCGATACAAATGCTCTTTTGACGGGACATGCATTTCACTGTAGGTACCTCATGAATGGACCTTGTCTTGGATTCGTCACATCTTCTGGCCCACAAACATTCTCGTTACCCAGCGATTTTTGGATACTATCGGACGAACGGGGGTATCATATCATCACCACGACCTAGTACATGCGGACACGTCCATCTATCACTGACTGCTAAACATTCCCACTTGGACGATTTGTAGGATTCTTCATCTAACTCTAACACAGGTGTAGGAGATGGTATTATATTTGTTGTTATATAGTTGGTCACAATTGTTTACTTAGTACCATTTTTGACAGCCAATCAGGATGCTTATTCAAATAAGGTTCATGGAAACCTCGTATAAAGGTGGGACAACCTTGGGTCCCGTTTCACCTTACGCTGTCATCTCGACGTCTCTCGCGTTGCTAATTTACTTCTATTTCCCAGCGCTAGTCGCTTAATTCTTATATCTTCTACGATCCCCTCTATGACTCGCATGATTCTCATCGCGCTGCACGCGGCTGTAATCACCACTCTGACTCAAACAGTACTGCGGGCAGCTGCAGCGCCGCTTCCGCTCCCGATGACCGTCTCTCTGCTCCCTGTCTTGTCCTCCAGAGACGTCAGCCGGCCATTTCCTCGAAGTATGAGAATTGTTCGCAACATGACGTCATACTCTCTGCCTACAACTTTTGCTCGTACGATATCTTCTGGAGCGGAGTTCATCGAATTCGCTGGGGCTACTACTGAGAACTCGACTGCCGATTCTCACACTCAGCTTGTGAATTTCCATCGGGCGACAAAGCAGAACTCTAGAAACCTGAGTACATGTGTCCACTGTTTCCTTTGCGACTGTCTCATTCTCACTCATATGCTATCTCAGAAAAGCTCGCTGCCCAGTCTGCATCCTCGAAAGCGAACGACGTCGCCTTTCAACGAAAATGTATAGCACAGTTGAATGCCTTCCACTCTAACATCCTCGGTCAGCAAGCTGCGCTCTCAGCGATCGTGGATGAAAAACACAAGACTCTCAGCGGCCGTTCCGATCATAATGAGGACCATGCATCGGAGAAGTTGTTGAAAGACATAATCACAGCTTGTAAGGATGGGTTGAACTCTTGTCAAGAACTTGTGAAGAATATTCCAATTCTCGGTCCGTCTCTTGCTCCAAGTAAGTTGCGATGTTCACTTCGTACTATAAAAGCTTTGACTATCAGCCTCAAGTTACATACGACGTGAAATGTCTTCTGGACACTGTACTCAACTACTGTAGAGATTTCCTTGTCGACATTCTCAAGGGCCTTCCTCCAGCCGTTGCGAACCTACTTGGAGCCTAGCTTTCTATATTCCACAACATTCTTCACTGTATAGACCTCTAACCACATGGACAGCACCTAACCAGGACCCTGTTTTCGTTCATTGTTTTGCAAACAGTCCTATGATACCGTTCTTTGCAGTACTATAGCGTAATCATTACTACTACTTTACAATGGATTTCGAAGAAAATTTGCATTTCGCCACCCAAAGAATCTGTAGCTAGCACACCAATCAAAGCCGGGGGGGGGGGAGGGGAAGAGAAAGATAGATATGGATGGCCAAAAGTAGAGGTATAAAAAAAAATTGAAAGGCTGATTGCCATAGTAAATTTTGTTTGGCTTCCCCTTGGAA
>JAGGAW010008773.1:2633-13892 GCA_017657375.1 Termitomyces sp. T27 | reverse complement strand
CCATTCACTCTTCAACATCTTCAACTATCTTCATTACTGTCAGATGCCACTCGTATGATTCAATATTTTCGCTCATTATGTAGCGCTCAAATGTCGTTATAGTTTTACGTAGAACCAGTGTGCCTGAGATCGTCGTATCCTCTGGCGGTGGTCGTAGCAACTGCATGCATATAGCCCTCTGCTGTGATGGAAGATTGATCTGCGATACACTCACAGTTCCAGGTTCAAGTATCAGGATGATGCTGCCAAAGCCTTCTGAATAAGTTCGCCAAAGACACGTAACCAGACCTCTTCAATAGGTTGTGACTATTTTTCCGGCTTTCTTTTCAACTGTTCAACACAGAAATTGTCGTGTAAGTCTCCATCCGACCATGTCTCTTGTCCTATCATGCTAATTTGTTCATCAACCTCATCTCGTTACTTGAGTCGCCAGCAGGGGAGACCGTCTCCATACACCCACTTTTGTCGCTATCGTCGTTGATACAGATCGCTTGTCGGAAATCTTACGTTCGGTTTCCTCAATGTTCTATGGTGCACGGAAGGTTCGCCGGCTTCGACGATATCGCAACAATCCCGACCCGATGTCCATTTCCTCAAAAATCAATGTATCACTTCTCTTGATGCTGATGACTGCTCAACACTGTGGACAACTGGGATCTCTGTGGGTCGTTCCAAATAGGCCTTTCCGAATAATCCCTAATCTTTTTCAACAGTTACTGGTCTCGGGATACTTGACTTGTAAAAACTAGAGTTGTTCTGAGAATATGTTGCTCGATATCAATGATGGTATCGATGTTTGGTCCCATTAAGAGTATAAATGGACGTTCATGAAGGTAACATCACTAAAATGGAATTTATCCTCAGATTCTGCGCATATAGATCATGTCTTCTTTACATACACCAACTTGAAGCACATTCCAAACGAACACCATTTTAATTGCTTTCAGAACGCTGCCAATTGTACTCCCAAGTCGAAATGTTCGCCTTCCTGGATCCAGCTACGCGGCTAAGATATATATAAGCTTGGTAACTGTCTGGTTACCTATGATGGATCTTGAGGATTATGAGATTCCCATGAAGGGATCGTTCCGTCGGAACGAAATGACTCGGAGTGACAAAAATCTACCTATAAAAGTTATAAGGAGAATTTAATCCACGAAGATGATTAATCCTCCAGCGTCTTGACTTTCCAATGAATTCAAGTGACTCATACGACACAAACTTCTGTTTTCCGGTCATGGAACTTGAAAATGAAAGACTCAAGCTGATCCCTTTCATTGTGAGTGAATTGTAAAGATGGAATCAATTTCCCGGATCTAATCAATTGTCCAGCCTTCGAAACACCTGGATGCCTTCTTCGCAATACCTAGCCCATCATACGAATATCTTCCTTGGGGTCCATTCGTGACCTCCGATCAATTTAATACGACGTTGATTCAAGGTCGTATTCAACCGAGCCAGGCTTGCGTCCTGTTTGCCATCTACGACAAAACTACAGTGACAGAAACTGGAAATCCGGATGGGTCTCTTGCAGGTCTCATTGGATTATGTGATGCTTCGGCTGCGAATCTTCGTGCAGAGGTCGCGTTTGTAATGATATCGCCGAAATTCCAGCGCACGCACGTAACTACTAACGCAGTTGGACTTCTCCTTCATTATGCTCTTGATCTCCCATCGGAGGGGGGGCTGGGGCTGAGGCGCGTGGCGTGGAAAGCTAGCCCTTTAAACGTGGCTAGCGTCAAGGTAGCAGAGCGGATGGGATTTGTGAAAGAGGGTATTTTAAGATGGGACTGGGTCCTTCCGGACGGGAAGGATTCGGGAGGTAATGGTAAAGACAGGAGATCCGGAGATCCGAGACCAAATGCTTTAGGAAGGGATACAGTGGTCCTAAGTCTTTGTTGGGATGATTGGGAAGACTTCGCTAGAGTTCGAGTCGATGAAGCAATGGCAAGAATTGCATAAGACTTCTTTTTATAAGCATCAATCAGTGCAAATAAAGTATATCATAATTAGCAGGAATACAGGAAGGAGGGGGATACCACTTATGTAGGATCTGTCATATTCAAGAAGTGTCGTTTGGTCAACACGGCCGACCGGGTGGGCGAACGAGTCTTTCGTTGGCTTGCTTATCTCGTGTGAGAATAATTGGAATACAAAGCAGACTCGGATTAGTACTTAACCCATCTTTTGTCTTCCAAATTCTCACGGCATTGAAGGAGATGCCAAGACTAGTAAACCATTTCAGACAAGCTTTTGATACTGAACATATCGGGAGCTCTGGTCTCCCGCCATCTCATCTCACGACCAACCTCGTACTTGTTCATCAACATCCATCCAATTGGAATATATCATGATGATGTACAAGGATACTGGTTGATAGTTGCAAACCCATTGTCGACTTGTTCTTATCAGAGGTCGAAACGCAGCATAGGATTTGCATAGGATCTGATGCTGATATCATATATAAACTGGCCTCCTCTTTCCTTAACGCCTGTCCTCAACATTCACAGCATTTCCGAATCATGTCCCCTATTTCCCAGTCAATGATGTACGTCGTGTTCTTCAAATTCAGATATATCTGACGTTTGAGAAGCATCGGGCCAATGGTGTCTCCTCCAGTTGTAGTTCCCCCATTCTGAAAATTGACATTCTTCCCCCTTTCAGCTTATAGGACATCTACTCAACTATGGTATGATTATTAGAATGGTTCTGGGCTCAATCATCTTACTTACCCTCTGCCCCAACTAGCGTTAATGGGTATCCTCACGATTCAAGTGTACATTTATCGATTGTCATTTCGTAAGGATAAGACGGTAATCAAAATACTGGGCGAGTTTTGTGCTCTTTTCTCCCTTTACCCTTCTGAATCAAGGGCTGTTAAGTTTATTCAACCTGGATACTGGAGCTAGTTCAAACACTTTTTGCCTCGCACTACGCATGGTACACTGTTTCTTACATTAGTCAATCCTTCAAGAGTGACGAGAATTCCTAGGTTCATCTTTGTGTCTAATTGGGGGGATATAACTGCCCTACTAAAAACTACCTGGAGTCTTTTGACGATACCCCTTTTGACAAGCCTTAGTACGCAACCTCACTCTTCTTTCAAGTTTGTCTCATTGTGATGATTGGTTTCCCATAGCTGCGCTAGTAGTACAGCTATTTTCTTCATGGCGTATCTGGATCCTCGGGCAGCGTAAAAAGGTATACTTCGTCCTCATTCTCATCATTTTTTTGGTAAGAATGTTGCTCGTGCCAAAGGGATCTCCGATATGACTTCTTGCATGTTAGGAAGCGTTTGGATCATGCGTGGCGGCTTTCTTCTGCGGTTTAAATGTACGTAGCTGTAAGGTTCTGGTTGAACTATCCTCTGACTCGGACTATTCCAAGCTATGGATAAGGGGTCAAGATCCAAGTCTCATTTTCCAGGATTCTTGGCGCGTTCCAGTCGCAGTACTTTCTGTTTCATTCTTGAGAAAGCCTCTCCTTACGATTCTACTCGTTATGGGCTTTAGATATGGTTTGTTGGAGGCGCATCTTGTGACATATCTATCATGGTGACCTTGGTGATCCTGGTCTGTCGATTCCATTGACCGTACTCCCGCTCCTCATAACTGAGTCTTTGTCCACATACTAGCTTTATACACACAAGAGGCTCGATGCCCCCGTATTGAATGACACGCTACATCGGGCGATAACTGCCACTATCGAAGTGGGCGCTATCAGTACTATTGCTGCCATTGTTGAACTGGTTCTTTACCTGAAGCAAACTCCTGCGCTCTCGATGGTGTAAGTACACTTCTCCACGCTTCGTTTGGTTTAGTTTTTGGAGATTTCATCATAGTATCATCATCATTGGGAAACTATACTCCAATTCCTTACTTGCGATGATGAATGCGCGGGCTACTGTCTCCTATACAAGACTATCATGGGACGGGACTAGTTATACTATGGAACGACGGACAGGACCAACTGCGAGCATAACTCAAGCGTCAGAGCTTAGAAGCCAAACTTTATCGACGTAATAAATTTTCCCGATGTCTTTTCAAATTCTGAATCTGGGGGAGATGAAATTAAAGGGTAGTGTCCTTTTTGTCTAGTAAAGAGGGACACTGTGATGAGGCAGTGGCAACTGCGCCGAGGAAGGAGTTGATCGCGGTACGTTGTCATCGACAATGATCGAATGAAGATCTTGCGGTGGCTGACTCTAACTTGAATTATTTACTTATTTTACGTTGACGGCGTATAAAACTGATTGCAATTGGTATACAATTCCAAGCCTGCCGGGGAGAACAATACCATCTCGTTTTAAGGAAGTGTAAATGTAAAAGAGGAGAAATCGCGACTCTGGGGCTCGCAGTCCTTCACTTAAGCCAGCATGAGTCACATCGTTGGTGTCATCTTATATCTTGATAAACTGATTAGATCTTATCTACAGATTAGTCAACACTGGAAAATTTTTCGGTCGCTCCGTCGAAATGGGTCGTCTCCGCCGTTCTCGAGCTCACCATTGCAAGGCGAGATGTGCACAGAGCATCTCGTACACGAGTATGCTGAATTCTTTGTTTGTTGTCTTCCTACGATCTTCATACCCTGCTTCAGGTCAGATCGCGGGACTTGGATTTGATACAACTTATCGACCTGGATCCCAAAGTACGTAGCACTTTTCCATTCGAGAGCCGCTCCTATTAAGCTAGAGCTTTTTCAGAACAGAGCAGCATTGGAGGCTCAGCCGATTGATCTTGAAAAGCCTGGTCTTGCCCAACATTACTGTGTCGAATGTGCAAAGTGTGTACATCTATATGTCTTACCTTTCTATATTTCATGCATTCGTTAGGTACTACGAGACTGATTCCGCTCTTCAATCCCACTGGCGAAGCAAGGTTCACAAGCGCCGCTGTAAGGAACTAAAACAGCCTGCATACACGATCGAGGAGGCGGAGCGAGCAGCTGGTTTAGGCAGAGAGGGCAAGCGGACAACGTCAATTTTCAGACCACTCGTCGCGTCTGATGATGTAATGTCATGATTGTTCTGTGATGTCGGTCATATATGATTTTCTGGTGATGTACCATATACCATAATTCACGATTTAATATGTTTGATCTTTCGAACTTCAAGCCCTTATTCGGCTATGTCCACATAAGTCTTGAATCAAGTGTCACATCGATTCTGTCGGATTCCACAGTTACTCGCAAGATAGAGATCGGGGCAGAAGGATTTAGCGGTGATGGTGTCTCCCGCATTTGCTGTGTGTTCCGGTTCGAAAGTTTTGAACACCTCTTGCAGGAGGGGGTTCACATTAGCACCTTCTCTTTTCTGTTCTGTTCTGTTGTATCATATCTGTTTGCAAAGATGGAGCGACTGATCCAAGGCCGAGAATTACAAATTACAAGATATGAATCACGAAACATATGACTGCCGGTCTGGTTTCTACGGAAGCAGAGTCCGGTGAGATGAGTGAGATACATATCCTCTCGAGGGAACGTAACAAGATCGAAGGACGTGAACACCAACTCAATACCGACCTATTTAATCGAATGCTCAAGAGCAATACGAAGCCTGGAAATCGCGTATAGTAGCGTCTACACCCTGAATAAACCCATGTTCTGCACCAAGAAAGTTCAGTGACCAGTGGCAAGTTCCGTATGGCACAGGAACTTACCATACTCCCAATAACTTTTGCCATGATCTTGGGTAGTCTGCCTCGCCCAAGCACCCTTGAATCCAAGTTCTGTCACTCGTCCGTATGGATCGCTCTGACTAGAATCCAGGAATATGTAACCGATCTCCCACCCCTTCAGGAAACCATCACTGAAGCGCCAATGCTCGTACTTGCCGGGGTACTGAGCCCAATACCTAGTGTGGGACGCTGAAGGACGCAGTGAATATCGAACCTGTACGAGCTGCAGGATCTTACCGAGCGCCCGGTCCTTCTCTTCCTCCCTCTTGAGTCGACGCCTTTCTTGGCTATTCACAATCACTCGTTTCCTGTGTAGCCCTACCCGATCAGGGAACACTCCGCTACCAACTGAATCCCTTAGACTCCAGCCTGTGTCACCCCCCCACTGTTTCTTATACGTCCAGAAGAACCACCCTGCACAACATCTCTCGTATAGCGCTAACTGCGCCCTAACGTATTCGCCCTGTTCTCCAGGTTTTCCCGTTAGAGAGTCGGGGTTGAGGCCTCCAGACCATTCGCCGATGACGAGGCCACCGCCCGCACGACCCAACTTCTCAGTGATGCGTGAGAGCATCTGCGGCGTGGGCGCGGAGGGATCTGAAAGCGCCCGTATGTGTTCATGGACGGAAGTGGAATTATCGGATGTCGTAAAGCAGCGATATAGGTGGTGATCAAGGACGAGGAGCGAGGGAGAAGCTCTCATCTGCACGAAGTCTGCATATTGATCAGTACGCCAGCATTCTCCGAGGTAGAGTGGGATAGTGGAGTCGATCTCTCGAAGAGCTTCAATAGTCGTTATATACCAATCTTGAAGGTCTGAATCGGACGAGGGAGCTGGTTCATTGAGCAATTCAATACCAATGACATTTGCTAGAGGCGGCTGATGAGAATTGGCATGGGAGTTGAGCGATTTGACGAGAGTGCACAGGACACGGGTCGTATGCTCACGACTCCGTCTGCTGCTAAAGAACGTTGGAGGGTCCGATGTTCCCGAGTGGGCATCTTGATTTTGCTTGCCTGGTGCAGCGTGGAGGTCTTGAGAGTCTCGGTGAACAGGCGCTCTATCGGACGGATGTAATCAAGAAAAACGTACCAATGAGAACACCGAGTCCATATCTATTTGCAGTCTCAATAGCCTTTATAATCCGCGACCAAGCACCAGAGAAAACGGACGAGAAGTCATGGAAAGCTGTTTCGTGCAAGACTGACGGGTCAATTCCGCATAGATGATAATATCCGATCTGTCGACGAACTCAGTCGTAAATAACGAGGCATATAGTTGAAAAGAATATATGTATACGGACCGGAATTCTAACCGCATTCATCCCTCTTTCAGATATCCAGGTCCAGTCATCTTCGACGATCCAATTATCCCAATGACGTTCTAGAGTTTCTCGAGCGTTTGAGCCTCGGGCAATATCGAGGTCGCTTTGGCCAGGAGCAGTTGCAAAACAGTACGGCTGATCCGTGATCCATCGTTCCAGAACGAACCAAGAACCTGGTTAACGAGTTGCACGATGAGGTCCATGAATCATTCAAGAGTCTAGAAACCTTTCTTACCAAGATTGACCCCCCGATGCTTCCTGTACCGGTAAATCATTGCCTCAGACACACTACTTGGTGGCGAAGGGGGGCAATCTTCCGTCGTTGATATAGTTTTTCTACGTAGGGTCTCCTTCAATTTTCCTACGAAGTCTTGCATGTCGTAGAGCGATGAGTGAGGACACCATGGAGTGAGGTTTCGGAAAGACAAGTTCACGATCACCCATATTTGTTTCGTAGGGAAATGCCAGACAAAGCGCGTGCCAATTTAGGATGTCTCCAGGATGTCTCACGCGTCTCGTCCCGCTGAAAATATTTTCCGTGACATTAAAACAGCCTGTCGCGAGCTACATAGACCGTGTATCACACTAAATCAAACTCAGCTAAGTCCTTGATATCCACTCGCGAGACAACGGAGCGTGAGCGAGTTCATATTTCAACCAAATCTTCCTTGTCTCCATATTTTGCCAGCCACGCCTTGATACCACCTTGGAGAACATATGCAGCTGAGGATGTCACAGCTTTGTCATCAAGATAGTCTTGGTACCTAAGAGGAAATGGCATCTTCATAACATGAAAAGCGGCTCAAATCTAGAAGCATCTTACCATCCTGCACATCTGGGACCACGCCCGGACGAGCTGCCACAGTAGAAGATGACACGGCTCGTGTTCTTGTGTTTCTCAAAGAATGCAGGTAGATCGTCGTAGAAGCTTTGAGCATGCCAGTTTTCGCTTCCACGAACGTGTCCTCCCTAAAGAGTGATTAATACCATTCAGACAGTCGGAAAGATCATTGAGATTCATACAACTCGATCGTCTCTCCTAACGTCAATTACTGCAAAGTTTCCAGGTGTAGGCGATTCACTCATGAGAACTGCAAGCTCCTCAATCGGAATCCGTGCTGGTTCCGCTTTTACCTTTGGATAAGCATCCCACCAGCGAAGAAGGACGGACGATGATGTTGCTTCGTCGTGTTCCTCCTGGCTTGTGTCGTTCTTTACGGCGGTGATCTGATATGATGCTATGTTGTAACTGATTTTCAATGCCAAAGAGGCAGTCAATGAAATCGCAGTACGTACCAACCCAAGCGTTGACATCGTATATGGGCTTGCAAGCAGCGCTTACACTACAGCAGTTACCTCCGTTGACACCGCTACATATCTGTTGAAGATCGTTCCCAGTTTCTCGAAATGTGATTTCTAATATCACGTAAGTCGATATACCTGTAAGATGAGGATAGATAGGTCACATACTGGTGAAGCCAGAAGTTTGGAGGATAGTCTTGTATTCCTCCACCAAGATCGATCCCGAAATACAGTTCACATATGCCGTGAGGTCATTTCGAATTTCATCTGAAAGGGGACGTCTGGCCACGATCTAGGGATCGGTTGGGGATTAGTTATGCACAGGCAGGAATGCGCAACGGACATCATCGAGCACAAGACGTCCTCCAGGCTTGAGAATGCGATACACTTCTTTCAGAACGTCCTCTTTCTTGCCGTGGGGTAAGAGGTTGATTACACAGTTCGACAGGACGCAGTCGACCGTGCTCGGAGCAATTGGAAGAGGTTCAGCTAATGAAGCCTGTATAAATGAAACTTGTGGTGGTTTCAAACCCTTCTCCGTAGCATTACGGCGGGCCAAGACAATCATATCCTGAAGAGACTCGTCACTGTATTGCAACAGGAACGGAATGGATCAGAATTTACAGGAGAGACATCGATGCCTATCGCTTGTCCATGCGGTCCAACCTTCAGTGCAGCTAGGAAGATGTCAATACCACCACCGGAACCAAGGTCAACTACGATTTCTCCCTGAGGAGATTGTTATTTCTGAAATATATAGCATGGATCAACAAAAAGAGCAGTTACATCTTTGAGATCAGCAGCATTAACAGGGCTGCCGCATCCTACTCCGAGACAGATAATTTACAAATAGTGCTACTTATAGGCCATTCTGATGAAGTATGAACTAGTTACAGTTGCTAAACTTGATGCCAATGACCGAGTTGCCCACCAGTGAACTCCTGGAGCATCGAGTCAAAGCTAGCATCATAACTTGAAGGGACGTACTCTCCATAAGCCTGAGGTGGAGCGTAACTCTGGTCGCTGATTAAAGAATCAGTTGCAAGTTGTACGTCTGGGCCGTAACTGGCCGCGTATGCCCATGGCTCATAGACGTAATGGTCGCTGCTTTCCAAGTTCTCGTAAGACGCTTTGAAAGCCTCTTCTATGTCACGCTGACTCCAATCGGTAGGGGCCGTCTCATATGTCTGTAAACAATGTGTTATCATCAGACGGTAGTTACGGGAAAGAACAAGATTTAAACACACTGTTGATGGTCCAGTGGATAGAAATGGAGACATTGAGAGGTAACCTGTTGCAGAAAAAGCATCATGAGAGTCAACTTGTCCTACATGGATACCGCTATTCGTCTTGCTTGATTTCGTCTTCTTTTCACGCTCCCGCTGCTCCTTGCTTCGGGGAGAATATTTGTAACCCGGATACTTCGCTTCGTGCTCCAATTTTTTGGTGAGAGCAAGTTGTTGATACTCGGCTTTAACTGCCTGAGACTCGTTATGCCAGAGCTCGGAGATCATTCGAGAGATATCGCCCTGTTTTCTATAAGTCCCAGATGAAGGGGGAGGAAGTTGGCCAGTCATATGGGAACGATATAAGATGAAAGCGTTAGGAGGCCTAGGAATTCTTTGAGACTCCTTTTTTCGCGCCATGAGGGATATTCGTTATGTGAGCAGGTTGAGAAGCTGAGGATGTCTGAAGATAACTCGAGTGATTTCATCTTGAACTCAAAGTCCCCGATTTTATACGATGTTGAACGAGCAAAGCGTGCTACGAGTCGGAAGAGCCGTCGGAGCCTAACTCCCAGTGGATCGCTTTGACGTTGAATCTCTCTGTTGAGAATGCTTTGATTGAAACAAAGCTAGACCAATACGGGTGGCCCAGACAGAAGAGGTATGGCCAGACCATCATGCATCATGGTGGTTGGACCAGACATACAGATTTTTCAAGTTCGCCCGTGGGAATCGGAGTCAGAGTTGATTTTGAACGCTTTGTCACTTGAAAACCCCTAGTATTACGAGATGACTCACTGAAGTGATTCCAGAGCTATGATCATTGTAATGAATATATGCAAGAATTCTATCGTGCTGAGCCCCAAAGAATGACTCGTCAATGAATAAGTAACTTATACTTAGATCTGGAATTACAGATGATTCACCATTGTCTGACTGAGTGTACTTGACGTTGACGAAGTACATTGATCACCAGATTCACATGTATGATTTGCTGTGGAATGTGTCACGGTCCAAGTGCACGTACTTAATCAGTGGACCTTTTCATCTATGTATCCAATCTTTCTATCATCGTTGAGTTCCTCTGAGTTTACGGCTCGACCGGCCCGGAGCATCAATACGCGGTCCGTTTTCGGACCTCTTTTCTCATGGCTGTTTATGTTTCCTCCCAGGACGGTCTTGTATGAGAGTCTGTTTCCATGGGAGTCTGTTTCCATGGATCCCCCAGTGATCTTTATCAACAACACTCTCCTTTTACACTCTACCGAGAGCATCCCGTTTTGTTGCTTGATATTGTATCAACATATTGTCACGGTATGGCCGTTTTCGTTCTTTTAGTGTTGACATGCTTTAATGTTGGATTCGAATTTAAGGATGAGGATTCGCCAAACCTATTCATCAAGTTCCAACTTACTAAGGCACTACCCTTTCTGAGGAGAACGTGAGTATCCCAGTGTCAGGCTATTACTAGGCTTCGATGCCCCCTTCCTGGCCTGCGATCAACCGTGTTTGGCAGATGTGACATTCCCCCATATATATTTTCGAGAAGTCGACAGGTATCCGTGTCCTTTTTCGCATTTTTGTACTGGACGTCAAATTCTTTTCAGCTACAGACTCATTTCCTTATTGTCATTCGACGATTACAATGGGAACTGGATTTTCCCCACGTCCGACACGCTAAGGTCTCGTTGACGATGACGACGTAGATTTCGGTGGCTTTTCCCTCGT
>JAGGAW010008772.1:1556-13956 GCA_017657375.1 Termitomyces sp. T27 | reverse complement strand
CTTCATTTCCGTTGGACGGGCCGAGGTCCATTATCACACAAACTGAGATAAATAATCGCGTCGAGGATCATCGCACTTTGGTTATGCACATCGTGTTATCATCGTGGCTTGGTCTTGTCCCCGACCCAGCCTCCTGGCTCGATTCTTACAGCGTTCCTCGATTTGGTCAGTCGACTTTACTTTTGAGGATCTTTAGCCTTTAGGACACTTCTTGGAGACTGAGTTTGCTGAACTTGGAAATCATTCTTCGACTCGGAGTAAGTACTTACTACTTAGTCAAACTTATGTGTTAATGAAAGTTGTATGCGGCTACAAAATCCGCGCTCGATTCAATGGTTGTGACCGCGTCATCTTTAAAACTGATGTCAGATTCCCGAGCCCAGGCCGTTGAACAAGTTTCGAATATCTTTGATGAGTATATGGTTTTCATAATATGTCAACGCATGACGCTATTGGAAGAGTGAAGGCTGACTTTCCGCTTAACTTTCTCTCAAAGCCGATTAAATAAGGTTCTTTGACACAAGCCTAACGACCCAACTGTAAGCCCAATCGCTTAAGTTGAATGGTGGTGTAAACTTCGAAAGACTGTAGCGTATGCGTTTTCCTTGATCATACTCTTCCATGCACCGTCTCGCTGCTATCATTCGAATTCTTTGCACCTCAGCAGTTGCCTAACGTATACGTCACCGAATAAACCAGGAGCCCACGAGCAAGTCCCAATGACATCTGCTGGAGAAAAAATGTTGGAGTTCTTGCAGGAAAGAATCAGTTACATTCAAATCAAGGTAAAACCAAGACACGCTTGTTCTCAAGACACTATCCGAGTCGCTTTCACACGGGGTGTCTACCGAGCTGTTGGCAGACTGTTGAAGCTGTAGAGACGTTGACCATCACTCTGAGCCAGCTGCCGCCCATGGACTTCAAACGTTGGTTTTCCCCTTCGTACGATTCGAAGAGGCAATGTTGGTGACCCTATACTGACACTCGTCGCTTTTGCGGGCCTCTTTTTGATCGTGTTCGGCTCTTGCCAGCCATAGGTCCGCTAAAAATGCTGCCAGGCGATGGGAAAATCGTTTACTTTCAAACTGAGCATCCGAAAAGACTATCGCCTCGTCATAACAGGCCCACTGGCAATATTGTGCGGCACCCAAGCTACAGCGGGCTCTTGGCTGCTCACGTTGGCATGTACTGTTGGTACGGTTCACAAGGATCGTGGCTAGTGGAATCCAGATCATTACAGATGCCGGATGGCTTTATCGTTATACTATTTATCGTTGCTTATCTCGACGGCAGAACTGGGGGTTATTCTGAGTAGAATTTTTCTTGTTGAGGATCGTGACCTTACGAAAGTTTCGGTTCGGAGTGGGATTAATTTGCAAGCCAAGGTCAGATATGCCTTAAGTTTTTCCTCGGCATCTTTTGAGGAGGGATTCAATGTAGCAAATGCAGAGTTTGTGAAACCCTGGACGCAGCTTACATACCCTTTCTTCCTCACACCCTCTGTAATGTTTTCCACTGAACTAGCTTTGTCTTCCATTCCAAACAAGTAATTTATGGTACTTTACATGAGTATTACGCCTCCTCAAACGGGATAACCCGTCTGTTTGACGTGCGCCGGCTATGAATCATTAACTCGAGAACAAACTAGGATGAAAAGAGACGATCTCACGGCTGATTAAATCGGCCATCGCTCCCATTGTATAGGAAAGCATCGTAGAACATGGCCCCAACTTGCGCACCCAAGATTGGACCAAGAATAGGGCACCATATCCAATAGTGACTACAACAATAATTATCAGCGACAACGACAAGCAAGACAGGCAAGATCTGCGTCTCTTACTTGCGGAATGTGTAGACAGCTTTTCCATAGCCGACCATGGACGTTAAGAGACGGGGTCCGAGATCTCGGGCAGGATTTAATGCATAACCTATTAAGCTGAGTTCAACTCGGAACGGTAACAAGTAAAAGCGAGCGTACCGGTCTCCATTCCCAATGATGCACCGATGCCAAGAATCAAGAAAAACAGGGCAAGAGGGAGTAAACCGTTTGGTGGCGGGGAGTTTCCAGTGTCTATAAAGGCAAAAACCATGATGACTAATACCGCAGTTGCGAGGAACTCTGAAAAGAAGCAGGATACAGATGTCATGTAGTCTAGCTGCAAGGCTGTCCATGAGAGCTGCAACTAGTCGTTCGGAGTTGGACTTGCTCACTGCATAAGTGGAGAAGAGGCTCGCGGTATCGAGAGTCCGAACACCTCTACCTCCTTCAAAAATGTCGATCGCGTGGAAATAATTAGCATATACGAGAGCAGCGCCAACCAGGCCACCCATCACTTGCGCGAAGATGTAAGCTGGTCTAGGGCTCAGGAATGCGGATCACGATGCGGAATGGCAGGGACTTACCTGGCACCTTCTTCCATGGAAATCCACGCCAAGTGGCTAATGCCAATGTGACCTGGAGAAGCTCGGTCAAGTATTGACACCCGAAACTAGGCTTGACAAACGTACCGCAGGATTGATATGACCACCGGAGATCCCAAGACTGACCCAGACACCCAACGCAGTCCCTACAGAAACAAACGTTAGTGTTTAGTGTACAAAGGACAAGATGGAATCTGACCGATGGCCCAACTAAAGTTTATAGAAAGGTAATCCTAAACCGGCGAGCACTTACATTCCTGAGAGGTCAAAAGCAGAGAAAGGCACGCACACCCTTGGGAGAAGCTGCCACACTCGAATTGCTCGAAAGAACAACTTGACAGTCGACCCCAGTGCCAAAGATGATCAGAATCATGACACCTGCGAATTCAGCAACCGGTTCTCGCAACATTTGCCTGGGATGCTCGGAAGTTAAGAATATTATACACAGATTATCAAAAAGTGACTCACTTGTACTTCCACCACCGGTTATGCGTTGTCATATCCTCCCTGGCCATAATCTCAGGTACTTCAGTGGAGTTCAACCCTTTTTCATCCTCCACTTGCAGGTTCACTCGACGATCGAAAGAAGTGGAGGACGGTATCTGAGGCATCGTTGACTTTAGAGCGCTTTCCTCTCCGGCCTTTTTTATAGACTTCTTGTTGATAGAAGGAGCATATCTCGTGATGAAGAGTGGGTTTTAGTCGATGCCCACAAATATAATCGATGGCCCACAGATACATACATGTGCCATGTATGTTGGTTAGGCGAGCGGAATGCCGTTAACTCTTGGGTCACTTGACCCTACAGTGCCTGCGTCGCCTGGAAGAGTACTGATGTGAGTTTGCCTTTGCATCGGAAGAAATCCTGAGAAATCAGACCATAAAGAGGGCACATGAAAAAAAAAGCCGTGCGGTCAAGTAGGGATGGGCCGTTATGGTAAGCCGACGTGAAATCACGGTGCTGCATAGTATATATTTCACGGCTCTTCCATCACCTGGCACGGCATGGATCATGCACAGCCACTCAAGTACTCATGTGTACCATGAGTACTCATGAGTGCCCATCATGGGTCCACGCTCGCCCTCACGGCTTTAAATTTATGCTCGTAGACAACGACATCTTGTCAGAGTGACTTTTACCTCGAGAATCCACTAAGGAGTTCCACGCTCAGATCCTCAGGCCTCAAGCTTCAAGCTTCAAGGCTCAGAGAGCTTCAATCAGCTTCTTGTCAGCTTCCATCATTTCGCAAGATGTGAGCCGCCGAAAAGACCAGAAAGGAGAGAGTCTGGTGATGAGAGCTTAAAGAGTTTTTTGACGTCGGTTTTGAGTCAGCAATACCGGGCACCGGCATTCTATCAACCCGAGGAGACCCGAGGTCACTCTCCTGTGAGTCTATATCCATACGTGGCGCATTCCCTCTGTGGCAAATGCATTCAAATTCTCACTTGGAGCAAGCATAGTAAAACAGACCGAAGTCGCTTGTGAAACTTCAGACACTATCTGTTCTTCATATACGTTGTGACCGCTCATCTGTGGTAAAGTACTGTTATGAACGCCACGAAATGTTTCAGCATCTGTATAAGTCTGAGGAGGCTTTCTGTCACTCCAAAGAGCTTCAACTGAAAGATCGCATCTCAAAGGTCATCATTCTAAAAAGTCATTCATTCTATGTCATGTTATATACAGCACATTCCATAAAAATAATCAACTAAAGATCCGAGAGATCCGAGAAGCCATTATGAAAAGCTAAACATACAGATCATGAATAGGATAGATCGAAAAGAGCAGATGGGCACTAAACAACTGAGACGAGAGGTTTGCTTGCAGAACTATATTGTACCGTCAGATGAAAAGCCCAAGGTGACAATGGGGACTTACAATTTGTTGAAAAGCCCATCATCTTCATTATATAAGAAGGCATCATAGAGTAGAGCACCAAACTGAGCGCCCAACAATGGAGCAATGATGGGACACCAGATCCAGTATTGACTAGTCAATGATCAGATCATGTCCTCTGATATGATCAACGAAATGATACAGACTGACGGAATGTATAGACAGTCTTTCCGTAACCAACCATCGATGTCAAGATACGAGGACCAAGGTCACGCGCAGGATTCAATGCAAAGCCTAGATGACAAATTGAATGATGATTATTGCAGATCTGCAATGTACAAAAGACACACCAGTGTCCATACCAAGACTGGCAGCAATCCCAATGAAAGTAATGAATAGCGCCAGGGGAAGCAAGCCGGTAGGGGTGGGTGTGTTGCCTCGATCTGTGGCGGCAAGAATAACGAAGACAAGGATGGCAGTTGCCAGGAACTCAGAGAAGAAAGCTGATACATTGGTCATGTAATCCGTCTAAGGTCATAAAATGAATTTAAATTCATTCTGGTAGAATTCGAATAGAGCTTACCGGAAATGTAGAGAATATCCCTGCGGTTTTGAGCGTCCGAATACCCCTCCCGCCTTCGAAGACGTCGATGGCATGGAAATAGTTAGCGTAAACAATTGCAGCACCAACAAGCCCGCCCATGAATTGCGCAAGGATGTAAGCTACGACGGTATATGAGACAAGTCGCATGTATGGTTAAATACTGTATGACTGACCTGGGACCTTCTTCCAGGGGAATTTGCGCCAGGTAGCCATTGCCAATGTTAACTATCATTTTGTAGTGAGATACGACCGCTGAATAGAAGAAAGAGCATACTGCAGGGTTGATGTGGCCACCAGAGATGCCACCACTAACCCATACACCCAATGCGATAGCTAAGGAGAATGATTAAGAATTGTTACCAGAGACTGATGAAGGTAACTCACCGGCACCCCATCCCAAGGCCACGGTTGTCCAGTCCTGAAACGAATAGTCAGCTCAATTATCGAGGATGAATTTATTGGAGATGGCAACAACGTACACCCTTAGGAGACGAAGATACTTCGGAAGTGCTCGACAGAACAACTTGACAATTGACCCCGAGGCCAAAGATGGTAAGAAGCATAGTTCCAGCAAACTCAGCAGCAGGTTCTCGAAGCATTTGCCTATGTCATGGTCAGGAAGCGCACAGGTTGGGCGGTACCGACATACTTGTACGGCCACCACCAGTTCTGGGGGGTGCCATTCTCTCTCAAAGTCAGAAGCGGTCCTTCATCGTGTTCATAGTGAGATTGAGTACCAATCGAGGTAGAAGACTTAGACCGAGACATCTTTCGAGAGTGACTTGATAAAAATTTCCATTAACTGTCACCTCATTATATAGGGTCGGGGCGCGTCGTGCACGGTTTGTGCCTTACTACAACTTGGGATGGATGTTGAGGCCTCCGAAAGTACAGAGCTTCGGACTGCTAACGGATCTGTATTTGGAGATGGAACGAGAATCTGGGTTGTAAATTTCCGGTTTTGCGCGTTTTGGAGGTATGCCATCATGAATCTGCCTAAGCGCGTGTAGTCAGTAGAAAAGGATACGAGGAATACAAGAAGCAAACAATACCCCTCACTAGCCTCCCTGACAGTCCGTCTCCTCGTCATTCAAGCTAAGTTCATTTCGGTCCTGAAATTTGAAAGGTCCTGGATCGTGTCAAAACGAGGCACATGTTCTAGCTGAAAAAGACGAAGAATTCTTCCGAACCACTGGATGACTCGGAACCTGGCTGACAATTGAGATCTGAAAGAGTCTGTGTAGTAAGTAGCTAGATAAAGTTTGTCTGCGTCAGTGTCGAATATTCAAACCGATGTAAACAATCAAAAAATTGAAAAATTTTAGTATTGTCCTTCGTTCGAGACTTCGAGTTACTTCGAGCTCAACTTGCTCAGCCGACATCCTTGTATTTATCCCCTTTATGTGTGTCTACTTACAGTGGCTAAACAGTTCAAATCTTCACTGGTATCGACTCACCTTTTGGCAGCCTCTATTCGCTCCATTTCCAAATGCTCTCGAGTCTGGCCATGGTATTGAATGAACTACTATCACTGGCTACCGCGTTATGGCCACCGACATTCACCGACATTCACAATACTTTGTGTGAATGACAGTGGTGCTTATCCTCGATCATGAAATCACTAACATTATCACCATGAAAATTCGAAGTAGGGGTTTTCAAGGTTGACGGAGTTACCAGCCGATACTACAAGGACCAGTCATGGCTTATTCTTACTTCCACCTAGTTTCAAAGTTTAAAGGTCTATTGACAGTGGATTAGAGCATGTTTCTTTTCCATGTTCAAGTGACGCACGCATTACTGATCCCAGCGTCGCGACGGTGGTAAAAATATAAAGTGCAAGTGAATTCGGAACGGGATCTGCCCTTAGAGCTCGTGCTCATGATATAGCCGTTTTTGAAGCACTTTGGACTTGCAATTCACTTTTATCAACTTTTTGCTGTCCTTGCATCACCAGTTCTCGAATGAGACCACGCATTCAGCCACTGTCACCTGCTACCCACCCCTTGCTTCCCAATCAAAGACTCGCTAGCTTCCATCGATCGCGCTACGCTTCCTGATTACATGACCCATCCCACCGCCATCATCTCCTAGCTCTATATTTGAAATCCTTGTCGTCTTGTGGTCTCTACATTCCAGGGTCGCCTTCTTTTTCCCGCTCCATCATGATCGGAGGTAGGTGAACGAGTTGCCGGCATCTTCTCTCAGGCGTTTTTATCGGAATGCCTATTCTGCATCTTGATTCTCATTAGGGATTTGAGAAGCCATATCAGTATCCAACAAACGATCGTATGCATGTTTGTCCCCGGCCGGCTATACGCTGCTAGACATAGGATTACCAGCCGCGGGCGGTTTAACATGTACACTGATCATTCGGTGTCGATCAAGATAAAATGTTATCTATGTACATTGTACCTCATCTCACTCTCACCTGACCAGACTTCGAATGATTTAATTTCACGCCCATTTTCAGCTACTTATCGCATTCATACCCATTCAATGCCTCGAAACTGGGAAGACCTCGTCGCGTCCAAGAAGTCTCGCCAACAAGCTTCCATTCCTCAGGAATGGATTCTGACGAACCTCCCTTCACCAAACGAGCTTAATGTCCTTACATTCGCGGAAACCTGCGGCCTTTTGACGGCCCAAGAGGTGGAAATTACAAACACGCATGTTGCCCTGTTGCTGGACAGGCTCGCAAACGGCGAATGGTCGTCTGTTGCTGTTACGATGGCTTTTGGGAAACGAGCAATCATCGCTCACCAGCTGGTGGGTCCAATGTTGCTCGTTCATGAGAACATGAGGTTATGCTCTCCCTTATTATTGCCCACTCACTCGGTTCTTTCATCAACTCAAGACAAACTGTCTAACAGAAATCTTCATCGAAAGAGCGCTCGTGCGCGCAGCCGAAGTCGACGCCCATCTCAAGGCAACCGGCAAACCTATCGGTCCATTGCACGGTGAATGTTCTTGTTCATTCGGAGAAAACGAAAAACGTGGGCTGACCCGTCCGAATAGGACTGCCGATATCCTTGAAGGACCAAGTGAGCATCAAGGGCATCGAGTCCACTATGGGTACGTATTCCACGTTTCTGAGTTGATCGATCGCCCAAAGTTCTCCTTCCCCGATGTTCACGATGGTTCTGATTCCGGCTACTAGGCTACGTATCATGGATCGACCAGTACGCTGAGCGCAACGCGGTCCTGGTAGATGTTCTTGAAGCCCTCGGTGCGGTGCTCTACGTCAAAACGAACGTTCCACAAACCCTCATGGTAAGTACATATTTGATTTAATCGAAAACCTCGTCACCGACTCGGATTGTCAAATACACAAAGTGGCCGGAGACGTACAACCTCGTGTTTGGTCGTACCTCGAACCCTAGCAACCGTTCTCTCACTTCCGGCGGGTCGTCCGGAGGTGAAGGGGCACTCGTCGGTATGTAAATAGTATGTATTCCCTCATCCAGACATTTTGATCCCCGCGCTCCATTCTAGCGCTCAAGGGCTCGCCACTCGGTATGTACTTCAATCCTCCTGTCCTGTTTTCACTGACACGTTTTCTGCAGGGGTGGGCTCCGACATAGGAGGGTCCGTCCGTCTACTTTCCGCCTGCGCGCTGCTTTGTCTGACTCACGGATAAATGTTTTCAGATCCATCCGCATCCCATCCTGCTTCTGCGGGACATATGGCTTCCGGCCCTCCAGCGGGCTCGTGCCTTACGCCGGTTCCGTCAACTCCCTTTTCCTACGCAGATGAGCCGGAGGCCTTCAAGGACGCGCCAATCGGATTCCAGGTCGTTGGCAGGACGCAGGAGGATGAGGCAGTGATCGCAATGGGGGAGATTGTTGATGCGGCTTTGAAAGCCCTTTGACTTTCTTCACCTTGACCGGTTGTGGAACTCTACAGCTACGAGTTGAATATCGACGACCGTTTAATCTGACTAAACCTGGCTTACTCTAGGGCCGTGTTCCTAGATTTAATTACACGTTTCCGAATCTGTTTCTCAAGACTGTGAGATTGCTTTGAGAGGCTTTATTTGCGTCTGGGCACGTATGAACGGTTACCCGGACGCGTCTCATTGGTAGGCATCGCGTCCCTTGGTGTGTAATCGCTCACACTATCATCGGTGAGACTATATACTGCAGCCTCAATTTTCGCCCGAATCCGTTGTCACTGTGCAATTGTCATCTCTGTGGCTAGGCAAAGCATACTCAGTATTTTGAAACATCTCAGTTGTCATGCGCCGTAGAAGCCTTTAAACATCTTGGATGGAGTTTCAAACTATGGAGCGGAGAATGAAAACCACTGATCCGTGCGTTACCGTGTGATGCGAAAATGGCTTGTCCCAAGGAGACAGGCTTGCTCCTCTTCCACGACGATCATTCGAAGATTATTTGATCGTCAAAACGGGGAGATCGCGTCCTCTGACCCCCCAAGAGATCAAGAGATCAAGGTAACGAGTTTAGAAGCTAATACTTATCAGAAGTCCAGGCGATTTACGAATGCTCCGACGCACGGTAAAATGGTGGGATGACATCCCAGGACTAGTCCATTAAAGTCCAACAAGAGACGCCGATACAGCACGAGGGAATTTAAACGCTGAGGGAGATAAGACATTCCCATGTCGTACACTCCGAGTCGGACTCAACTAAAAGTTCCATTGACACCTATCCATTCCTGTGGCACGATGCTCACCAAC
Source organism: Termitomyces sp. T27 (assembly GCA_017657375.1). NCBI lineage: Eukaryota > Fungi > Basidiomycota > Agaricomycetes > Agaricales > Lyophyllaceae > Termitomyces > Termitomyces sp. T27. The sequence goes on along the minus strand of JAGGAW010008772.1, from coordinate 4,395 downwards.
TCCGCAATAACCTCGATTCAAATCGAACGTTTACAAAAGTGCCAAATGTGGGATGGCACTGGGTCGTGTGACTCAGGAGTATGGATTATATTCCTAGAGGCGGTCCGGGTTCGTTAATGGCTGTCGCATGTGGGTCGGTTCTTTGTCGCGTGCGATGGAGGGGGATCGTGTGCGGCGTTCACCTCTCAAAACGGGTGACGTCACGCGCCCTCCAACATTCCCATTCTGGGCAGCACTCTCGAACGTGCATACCAGGAGCCAAGGACGTAAACCCGGGCCCCTCTCGCGTGCAGCAAGAGAGACCCAGCGCAAGCTTAACCACTCCATCATTGAAAAGGCCCGTCGAACAAAGATTAACGATGCGCTTACTAGCCTGAAGCATCTCGTACCTGCTGGCTATGGGAATCCGCCCCCGCAGCCGGGTGATGAAGACGAAGAGGCAAATAAGAAAAAAGGGAAAAAAGAAGAGAAGGACAAAGAATTCAAGCTTGAAATCCTCGAACGAACTGTCATATTCCTCCAAGACGTCCTCAAACGCGTCGAAGTCCTCGAAGGCAACGCTTCTTCCTCTTCCAACACCGTCCTCTGCGCCAAATGCTCTTCTCTCATCTCCCCAAACTCACCCTTGTACCCAGATCGCACACATCTCGAAGATCCGGAACCATTCCTCAAACGCAAACGCTCTCTTTCTTCCCATACATCCTGGTCCAACCTCGACACCGTCGCCGAGCCCTCCTCCAAACGCCCACGCCCCTGCTCATCCCCGCTCCCACCTATCTCCTCCTGGCTTCCCAACCTCGACCGAATACCAATATCAGTCTCACAAATCGACCCACAGCTCCTCAATTCTAGCCCCCTTCAGGCCGCCCAACTCCCCTTTTCCTCTTCTGCAGCGACGGGCTTACCCTCCCCGCCCTTATCAACCCACTTCGCACCACAACAGCATCCCCTCTCCTCTTCCGTCCCGACGCTCCATCTCGGTGCTAGTGCTGGCACGCTGCAGAGTCCTAGTCACAGTCCGAGTTCGTCAGCTAGTAAGGCTTCGCGCTCCCCACCCACGTCTTCTGAATCGTACCGCACCCCGCCGCCGCTCCTTTCACCCCGCCGGACACCGGAAGACGAGAGCGCGGCGTCGTTGCTGCTGCAGATTAGCGCGAGCGCGAGCGCTACGCTTGTGCCCGTTGATCATGATGCGTCGCGGACATGGTTCAGTGCTAGGGCGCCAGGAAATGGCAACGGGAACGGCGACGGGAATGTACAGGCACAGACGCCGGGGGAGGGGGTAGATTCGTGGGGCCTAGTGGTCACGATCTAACGATTTACGATAACAGGCGGGAGGTAAATGGTAAGTATATGTCGTGTTTCTCGTCTTCTGCCAGTGAATCTTTTCTTGTTTCGTATATTGTACTAGTTCTGATTGGTTTTCTTGTATACGTGTACAATTGGCAGTAGAGTAGGCTCAAGGACCTAATAAGTCAAATCGTTTGTTTAAGTGTTGATTTGTCTTTCTGGACAATTGAATCACATGCATATCGTGGTCGAACGCATCAATATTGAATAACTTCTTGATCCACTTCACCAAGACTTCACACAAAACGCATCATTCAAGTAACGGCTTGATTCAAATCACCCCTCAGCTTTTCCTATGGCCAAGAAATCTCAGAAATCTTCTGGGAAGCTCAGCGTCTTACAGGCATACTACAGGTCGAGGAAGGCTAACTTTGCCCCTACTGCGGTGACGATCTTCGAGTTTCCTCCCGAAATAGAAAACATGATTTTTGAATGGGCAGCACGGAAGTTCCCCGGGCAAGCAGCAGCCCTATCGATCGTATGCAGGCGCATACAGCCATACGTCGAATCCGTCATCTATGAAAGTCTGCTCATAGTTCCTTCAAGTGGTCGAGACGATGTACCCGAGCTTGCGATCGATAGACACATCCTACCTACTCTGCTATCACGCCCACCAGCGTTTTTTGCGGCGCATGTCCGTAACCTCGTTGTCAGGAACAGCGTACCTATGGACTTCATAGGCACTATTCTATCCAAATGCACCGCTATTCGACACCTAGTTCTAGCGCCGGACGTGGACGGTATCGGGTTGACGGTTACCGCAACAGCCCATACACTGACATCACTCTGTACTACGAGACACGTCGCTCGAGAAATGGCCGAATGTGGGATTGTATTCCCGAATCTATTGTTTCTGGGATTGTATTTTATCTCTCTCTGGGAGCGTGTTATGCCCCTGGAGTGGATGCCCTCGTTGAGGACGGTCCTGCTGGATCTGTCTCGTGTTCCTGGTGGCCCACATGAGGGCTGGATCCAAGACATTGAGATGGCCCTTTCTACTACTCCTCAGCTGAAAACACTGATGTTGAATGCATATAATCGCTCGATGCATGCAGTGAATAAATACATCAAAGGCCGGCGGCAGCACATTGCCAGCCATATAGAAATTACGGTCAGCAACAAATGGGATTTGGAGGATGTGTGGAGGAGCCTATATATGGGCGAAATTTGCCCTTAAAACAGAGAGGCTATGCCTGTATCCCAACAAAGGATGGAGGAGAGAAGAATGCCAGTATGCAAGTCAAGACAAGTATCACTGATGGTTCCGATTTAACAGCAGGCAAATATGTGTTTGGCCACTCTCTTGTATCAGGTTGCATGGATCCTACAATGAAGACTGTGTTCGCCTCGCACCAATGCAAATTCAACCACTCTATCATCAAAAAGGTCCGTCGTGCAAAGATCAACGATCCTTGTCCCAGCTTGCCAAAAGCACCTCGTACCCACTGGGTACAGGCATCCACCCTCTCAGGAAGAAAAAGAGAAGAGA
>JAGGAW010008771.1:0-14016 GCA_017657375.1 Termitomyces sp. T27 | reverse complement strand
TATATTTTGGCTTCACATGCTAACTGACCCTAATCGTCCCCTATCACGTCGGATCATCAAGTTGGCAGTACACGCTTGTGAAGGATCTACCACGAAACGGACGATATCCCCCAAGATTGATGAACATCTACGGGGTGTGTCATTCAACGTGGGACCGGACTCCACGCTCAATAAAATTGTGGAGTTAATTCAAGAAACAAATATTCTGGACTCAGCGGATATGTTAGAACACAGGAGCAGCTTTTCTCTCCCGGCTCCCATGGATGATAATGAAGCATGGGAGACGCAAGGAATGGCTTAGGGCTACGAGTATCAATTTTCATCGCTTTGAATTCGTCTGCATTTCCTCATAATTCAACTACTTTCCGACTTCGCTCTTGTTCCCGCACCCTAACCACTTTCCTTTCTCATTCTGACTTCCTTCCTCAGTCTTGACCTATACTAGGAATATGTTATTCTAAGACAATGTCTTGTGAAATTAAACGACTTACTCCTGCGATTTTCTATAACAATTCCGACAAGACTGTCGCGAAGATGAAGCCGCGCCTCCTTTTCTTCAGGTGACCTAGCTTGCGGAAAAATAGACAATGATGAAGATCTCTTCCTGCCTAGCAAGTTAAGATCCAGGGCCTTGACACTAGATGTAACAGTGGAGAAGTTCTGAGACCCTAGATAGGTAACCAGAGCCTCCGCGATGGATTGTTTAAATGTCATTTGAGGATTGTCTTGTTTCAAGAAAAACGAGTGCTCTGCAACAATGGCCAGTGCTATGTGAGCCGTCCTTAGCTGTTTTCCAACCATAATCAAAAAAGAGAGGTCTTACAGGTTGCAAGTTGAGCAACTTGATGATTAACAAGCAGTATTTCCGATGCGTTATCCGTCTGGGCAAGTTAGATAGGCAACTTGATTGCAAAAATACGAAGAGAGCCTGACCAGAGCAGCTATTTTCTCCTGAATTATCTGATCACTGCGAATATCTTCAAGCTGTTTGAAGTCAGGCATACCAGTGGCGAATTATGGCTTTTCAGCTCACCCTCTGTAGAAAAATAATCGGTTGCATGTAAGATAATAGATATAGAACCATATACCCACAGTCTGTTTTGTTGTGATGACACAGTTCAGAGCAATTCAAAGATCATTGAGGTCATTGACTCACAGTCTATACTATGGTGGCAGGGAAATTGCGTAGAATTTCCTAAAAAAAACTCACTAGCTGGAAATGAGACACAGAAATATCAGAATGGCTGGACAGATGGAGAAGGTCATAAAAGCAGAAACTTACCCACTTTCAAACAACATCTGAATTTCAGCTTGTTGTAAGCAAGGTATGGATTATCACTTACAATCTGGCAGTGCAAATAAATGGAAGTTGATTGAAGAAGTAATTGAAACTCACATCCTGTATGGAAGATTAGTTTAGTGTTTTATGGTGGAGCCAAATGACTAACATATTTCTGTTCATGGGCCAGGATCAATTTGTAATATAGTAGTAATATATTGAGAGTAGAATCAGTCAAAGTGCTCAAGTACCTACCCCCTAAGAATTTTCAGTATCTAATTATCTTTTCTGGATTGAAAAGACTCACTTGCTAAGAAATTGATTGCTTGAGCACAGGAATTGGTTGATACAAACAATTTTGATGCTCACTTTCTGTTTACATCTGAATTCAAGAACATGATGACAAAATGTATATAGCTCACAAGCTGTGGTAATTAATACTTATAATCAGATTAGGGGAAACCCATGTTGAAGACTGCATACTGCCTGACAAAACAGATGATTTGAATGATTAAATGACATGGGAACCCAGAATAGTAGCAAATCACCTCCTAATAAAAGATTAATACTATCAAAACAAACAGGACTAGACTCACCTCCTACAAAGAATTCTCAGGAGATTAAATGAACTAAAGTGAAAACATAGTTCACCATCTAAAAAAAAGCCATTAGCAAGAGTTTCGTGTTTAAGACCTTGAGATATTCCACTAACTCTCTAAGTAACAAGTCAATGGCTATAAGATTTGAGCAGAAATTCAAATCCTCACAAACTATTGTGCAATAATTTAGCAAAAAATATTATGAGGGTCAAGAAGACATACAAACTACAACAAAAATATGATTTGGAGGCTGAAGCAGACAGGGAGAAGGTTAGCTCACTGCATGCTGAAATGGATTTGAATGATATCAGTTGTGTTTTTGTTAAGACAATGATACACACCAGCTGGAAGCATGTATATAAGTCTTGTTGAGGTCAAACTCATGAGATGTTTCAACTCACCCTCTATATGTAGATAAATCAATCAAGAGAAAGCTAGACATAATGAAAAAAAAACTCACATAGTGCTTTCAATGAAATTCAGTAACTCATCAAAAAAAGACAAGAAAATGATAGAGGACATACATACTATATTCAAGAATCAGTTTTCAAAAGTGGTACAATCAAAAATAACATACATTCTGTAGCAGAGATAAGTTAGTGGATCATCAATAACTAACATACAACATACTCTCTCAGGCTATAAGTATTTTGAATAAACAGGAATTGCACTTGTTCTAGGCAGGATGTACTTACATTCTATTTTAGTGTATCAAGTATCTTAAGGATAGTTGGGGCTAGATTTCATGAAGATCTCACCTCCTGAACATGTTTTCAGAGCTCAATGAACAGATATAATCTTCTGAGCACTTACCAGCTAAATTAAAAACAATGTAAAAATAGTTCAGCACATAGCCAAGTTACTCACCTCCTAAGGCTAAGTCAAGTCATGAACAAGTGTCACCAGGATTTGAGTGACTTACAGGCTGAAAACTTAAAGGTCAGACATCTAGTTAGAATATTTATTAGAGCTTCCTTACATCCTGTGATCAAGTGAGATCTAAACTCTTCATGAATGCAATTGAAAATATATTTCATACCAGCTAGAATCCAAGTTACATCAGTGATATCAAGTAACTGATCATGAAAATTATTTGCATTACCTAAATTTCAAATGAAATCATCAATCTTATGTAGTATCTCTTATTCAATGTGATCACTTGCCTCCTGAAGAAGCAGCTTAGATGATCTTAATTACTATCCAAGAATAACTTACTTCCTGGATATTCTTGAGTGAACTCACACATATACCAGAAGATAGTTGAACTTACATTCTTCCAGGAGACAATCAACATTTGTCTATTCTATGCAATGACATCACATACCTCCTATTGCCAAGATTAGTTGATATGAGGAAACAAGATCAGTTACTTGTTGAGGAACTTACCAGCTTCTGAAATAAGGACAATCATTGAACTGAACATGTCAATAATATACCCAACATATGATTCACCAACTAGATATGCAAACAAGGTGAATTCAACATTGAGTAGACACACAGTCTGACAAGATAAGTACTTACATCCTGCAAGAATGAAGTCAACAAACCAAAGATAATGACATGTTCAACAAATCAACACACAGCCTATGGTGCTGATTATTAATGAAATATAAAGTTTGATCTAGCTGAGGGGCACACCAGAATGTGAGGATACCATCTTAAAATGATAGACTCTACTTCTTTTGCTGACAGCCTAGTGACTGATTCCATCCTTGAAAGAAGTTTCCTGTGTCAGAAAGAAGAGGTGTAATATCAGTACTATGATCAGCAATAATTTTTTGCGCACTCGATTGCATGTGTGGTGCATAATTTCAAAACAACTCGCTGTGTAGCAATAAAGAGTAGTTGAAGTGTATCGTCGTCGAGGGTCTCCGCAGTCACTTTCAGAAGCTCCCTGCAATCAGAATCTGCTTTATCCATGTCTATGAGAAGTATGTCATTAGTGTATTGCGGGATACATGAGTCATTGTACCTCGAAGCGCGACGTAGCCCTTGGGTGGATATTTGGAATTAAATATACGGAGTGTCGGGCGCATCTCCTCGAAAAGCTGCTTGGCACGCTCGGGAGCTTGAGCATCGGCGTCGTCATGGCTAATATCAGGCTTTTCTCGTTGTAGAAGCTGGAACGCTCTGTCATCAAGAGCATCGAGTTTGGTAAACAACACGACGACAGGAACTGTTGCTACAATCAAAGCCAGTCGGAGGCAATAACAATAGCTGAATGACAGACCATGTCCGGTGCCACACTCCGAGAAAAAACTGTCCTCTGCCCTTGTAACAGGACGGGTATCGCTCAACGGAATACAATACCTATGGAGCAAACAATGAAGCGGATCAGTTCACGAGGGAATCAGAACAGAATACCAAATAGCATGAACACGATCCTTGAAATGCCTTTGATGTTCCCTGTTCTCGATGAATTTCTTTACGCGATTCATTTCCTCCGTATTTCCCGCTTCGAATCCGCGGGAGTCATGGAATATGAAGTCTGGGCTACTCTTGAACATCATCTCATTTTCAATCTCATGAAGTCCTCGCTTCCAGCATCATTAGATAGTGTTCGCTACCGCATAGACAATGAAAGCGTACGCTGGCAGATTCTTGAAGAATAGATGGGTTAATCTGACACACATCAGCAACTGTCGCTAGTAATGGATCAAGAATGAACGTACTAAGTATCCAGTGCCATCGTAGATCTCAGGATCTTCTGTCGAATTGCAAACTCTCTTAAGAATAGTCGTTTTCCCGGAGTTCGCTCTCCCAATAATGAGGATACGAAAATGCCCAGCTTTAGGTTCGCGGTTCTTAGCGGCTTGCGCTGGGTCCACGTTGGAATATCGTCTCTGCCAGTATGTGGGCTCAGACATGAATGATAGATGGCACACGAGTAACGAAGAGCCAAATGATGAGAAGAGACCCAAGTGGGATCAATACGCAGCAGCCCACGAACGTGCGACGAGCCGCGAATCAGAATTCAGTTGTCACGAGAACAGAAATCCAAGGTTACGTCAATTGCTGGTTGACTGATCACAAGAACTATCATAAGAACAGGCAGGGATATAGCAGTGCATTTCGGGGCTCGCTTTTCGCATATACACACAATCCCATGGAACAAGTTGGCTGATAAGTCGACTCTGGCAGAAACTTTAATTAAAAACGACCGAGACCGCTTGTTGCATGTTCCGGTCCTGCGATTGATAGTCACAGCAGCTTGTCTCTTTTATGAGATATAATAACAGCAAAGAAAGGTAGGCTGGAGAAGGCTGAAGAACCAATTGTGGGAAGGCCTAAGAAATGATTTTACGTGTGCGGGGAATAATTGAAAGACGTGACGCACTCTCTTCATTCATGGCCGCTCGGCGTACTCGTATACAAAATTGGGTCTTACATATGTAGATGCTCGGAAGTCTGAAGAATTTCGCGCGGTCTTCTAAAATTGGATATCAGGCTGAAGAAACACTACCCACTGGCAAGCTCGTTCTTATTTTTGTATGGATTCTCACGAAAACCAGTGTGCTATCTGATGTTGTTCATCCATGTGTTGGGAACGCGGCATCGCGCTCGGCCTTTGACCACAGCTTCTACGCACGTTCGTTGTACTCGCCTGTAAAGGAACGTTTTATTCTAGTCTCACGTAAGGTTGACCATGATCAAACCTGTCTAGTAGGCCACTAGCTATATGTAGTACTGGCCAGATGATGATTTTCTGGAAACTCCGTAACTTGCAGTCTACCTCTTGATTTTCTTAGTCTTGAAACTTGGGATTCGAAAAGCCAGATATCGAAAGATGTCGAAAGTAGAAGAAACGTGGCTGCGGGCGAAGGCATCGAGACACGTTGGTAACGCCTGAGCACAGCCACATATATGCATGTGTTAATCATGATATCTATCTTGATCGATATCATTACCATTTCTTATCATGGACCCGCCGCCAGGCTTTCAACGGTTACACACTGACGTTCAGCTACCGGACAAGACGCGCTGCCTTGAATGCGGGAAAGAAGGGTCTCCAGATAAAGCGCTTCGCCGATGCTCAAAATGTCGAGCGGCAGCGTATTGCTCAGTCGAATGGTACTCCCATGATTTTTATTGACTGAAAGGATCAAGTCGCCGTTAACAGTTCTTGTGCTCAGTCAAAAGGCTAACTGGAAATCGCATAAGCTTTCGTGGTACGTATCGAACCTTGAAATCATGTCAGGCTTCTGCATCTTATCTTTTTTCTTTGTCAAGTGTATCGTACGCAACCGAGAAATCGCTCAATTACTCCGGGGTGTATGTCGGCGAACATACACCCAAAGCCAAAAAGGGTGAAACTAAACGTACAAGGTGAGCATATTCAGTTTTAATCTATCTGTTTTTCCCATCGTGTAGCATGTAGGAGGGACATTCTTCAGGACCTATCGACGTTCGCAAATGAACACAACGGGTACTCGTCTTTATCGAACTTTTCAGGAATGTGCAGCTCATTCATGATATAAGGGATACGCTCACCGTCGCTGCCTGGAATCTCCTTGACCTCGTCAAGGATATATCGCGTGCACAGACACACGTCCTTGCAATAACCCTGCGCCGAACGACGCCCTCAACCCTCGCACCCTTTATTCTCTGATCGAAGCAGAGGTCATTCCGATAGACTTCCTGGACGAACTGTGGACTAATCGACGTCTACTTGCGGACAATTCTCCAATGACCCCTAGAATGATGCTCGAAGGTGATGCAGCTCGAAGAAAATCTGACGGTGCTCTTGGGTCTGTAATTATTCTCTCACTCTTGTTCTAACGTTGCAAATTGTGTACAGCTCTGCGTCTATACCTTCCAACCTTTTGGACTTTTTGACGTCCATATGAAGTCTTTTTCGCGTTTGGTAGGGAATAAATCTGCCTTCCCTGAGAGTCCACGAAGCTTACACAATGCCATGATTTCTCCTAGCCACAACTTCCTCGATCGATCTATATTAGATGTTTTGAGAATTCTCTCAAGGGTGGTGCTTACGCTCCGACATTCCAACCATATCGACCTATGCCTTGAATGTCAGCCAGTATTTAATTCGAACTACAGTTCCCAACACTGAGTAGGATCCGGGAGTTGTGCTCTCAGTAAGTACAGTAGTATTTAGATCGATGGTGTTGCCTCGGGATGAAGACAGATTTCGTCTTGCATTCCAGCGGCACGGCTTTAACGAGTCAACCCTTGCATAGATCGATCTTTGGCAAGATAACTCAAATGCGAAAGACACAACTATACATCTGAAGTCAGACTCGTAGAATACTACTGTCGCTTACTGAGTCAACTACCACAGTAATTTTACGAGGACTATCATGAAGGTTTGCATCTCATCTGCACCTACTCAGGATATCGAGCAAGAATGACAGGCTAAATTAGATGAGACGATGACACTGTAGGTACTGAGAAAAATACATATCAGGCTGTCCGTGACGTCGTCCATTGGTCAAGTTCAACGTGCCTTGTGCTACCACACCCGACTCTCCTGAAATAGCTAGTCCTTTAGTTCCTCAGCACAGTCCACCGCTCTCAGGGACGGGATGGATAGTTGTTCGGGTCTTCCCCTGTTGGGTATATCGTCATTCTTGCACTGGTTCACGTTGCCGTACTAGTTCATCCTTCTCGGTTCCCTATCCATTTATCCACTTACCGTAGTCGCATTTGAAACTTCGTCCTCAACGAAACCGTCTATGACTCACAATGCAGGGCACAGGATGCAATGGCAAAATGCATTGAACTAGGGTGGTAGACTTGGTGTCTGGATCTGGTGGATTGCTGCTAACGTCGCTCGTTCAGGGTGGGTTGTCATAGTTGGGGATGGGTTGGATGTCAGGCCTCAGGTTGAACCAGATGAGCAGTGAATAAGGCCAAGAATGAGATCCTATAAGTATTGCTCTCGAGTGCAGGCTGCAGACGAAGGTCGACCTGCTGTGGCGGTGTCATGCTCCGGGCCAAAGGATGTGTACTTGCTGGGACGATCTAGCAAGATCACGAGCGACGAGGTTGCCTGGATTGTGAAAGAGGATGTCGAGGGAGAGAGGACTCGTCGCGTTTCAACAGCAGGAAATTTTAACTTCCGGAGCACGCGATATGCAGCTGCAGATAAGGTTCTTGAGATGGGACGAGCTTGTCAGGAATCTGCAGGAAATTTACAGAGTACACTGGCAACGTGTCTCGACGCATTCGCCCGCAGCCGTGTTTCTTCTGCTTTCGACATCTGGCTTTCCACGTCTCAAGTTTCAATCAGAGGTAGACTCCGAGTTTTTAGAAAACCATCAACTGGCCAGTATTACTATAGCTAGTGGCCTACTAGACAGGTTTGATCATGGTCAACCTTACGTGAGAGACTAAAATAAAATGTTCCTTTACAGGCAAGTACAACGAACGTGCGTAGAAGCTGTGGTCAAAGGTCGAGCGCGATGCCGACGTCCACAACACATGGATGAACAACATCCCAGCGGCGACAAGCACCAGTCCCCGACTCAGGTAGAAGCACTAAGTACACTTTTAGTAATCCACTCTGATTCAACTTCAATTACTGCTGTATGAGAAAACTCAGAAACAAAAACATGATTTCTAAAACACAGATGCCTGTGCCACTCACCAACCTACAGTTGGCTCCCTGTGGCTTGGGATATTGATTATGCATTAAAATTTTATAACTTGAAGTGAGCACCATGAGAAGCAGTCTTATACATCTACAAAAATGACACAGTCATATCTGACCCATAATGGGCAATATATGGCCTGCCTGAGCCTACTTTATCCTACCTGAGCTACCTGACTGGTGGGTTGCCATGTCTTGCCGCAGTACTATGCCCTCCTGTGCAGTCGGCAGGCCCCCCCAGTTGGCACCTTCTGATATATCCACAATTGCCATGTTTTTTTCAGCAATTCTTTGTCAGTTAGTCCTGTCTAGTATAATAAGAGAATGTACAAGTCGAATGGAGCAAAAATACCCAGAAATTGTTGAGTCCCTTCTCAACAACGACTTTGTGGGTCGTCACTCTCTTGTCATGTCTGCCATACAATGCTGGAACCGACTATCACTACATTATGATCAGAAAACAAAGAACATGCAAATTGATCTCAATGACTGGAGCAATGCATGTCGGAGCCTGAAATGCTTATCATCAGGTACTGTGACAATTTGTGTGTCACAATCTCTTGTGACACCAAATCTTATCTGAATTTCAATATGCATCCTACTCTCATCAACATTTTGCTGTGTCTCTGATCCTTCTCCAAGTTACATGTGTTTTTTGTCATATTCTCCTTTTTTCTTCTATTCTTACTTACATTATTATTCACATGTACTATACTTGCTCCTTAAACCTTTTCCTTTTATATTACAATCTCCTTTACTTACAATTCTTTATAAGTGAATGTATTTGATCTAGTAAAGTATGCAATCAACATAGTTGTTTCCTCTGCTTTCTTCTAAGTTGCCCTCAGTTATCTCTCTCTCTCTTCAAGATCAAAAATTCTCATTGATTATGTTATTTTATTGTGTTATCTTTTCTGTCAATTATCTTGTTTCTGACAAAGTTTGATTGCCTCCCACTGATCTATGGCCACAACTTCTGTCACTCTGGACTATAACTCTCCAACCATCCAGCCTCCACCTCTCAACCCCAAAAACTATTTTCCTCATCCTACTCCCAGTGTCAATTTCATGCAGCTTGCCGGAAACTTTGATCCCATGGCAATACCTTCAATGGATCAAAACCCAGGCACCAGAGGAACTACTTCCACTCTTGCACCTGGGTTTGCCACAATCCTTGCCCAGCTCACTCATAATCAGACAATGCTCCAGAACAGCCTCATCGACGTCATGAATGAGGTTGCACATCACTCAGGACAGCCTGCTGACACTACTTCATGTGGTAGTCATGTCAAACTCAGGGATGCATGTATCTTTAGCAGCAAACATGGTGATGTCACTCCCTTCATCTCTGAGGTTAAGCATATTATCCAGTTCCACCCCATCTCTTTCCCTGATGATCATTCTCACATCCTCTATGTTGGACTGCATCTCAAGGACAGCATGCCCATTGAATGGTTTAATCATCTTAAACATGTGGACTCCCCTCTTCTTTATGACTGGAACAATTTCCTCATTGTATTCCGAAAGAAGTTTGCCAATCCATCCCTCATCCAGAACACCGAACTCAAGCTTGATGCACTCAAACAAACCGGTTCCACACACTATTACCTCACTTCCTTCATGAAATTGCCAGCCACCTTGATATGATGGAACAGACAAAAATCATGTGTTTTATGAAGGGTCTCAAGTCCATGGTCAAAGATCACCTCATCAACATAGTCGACCATCCTGTTACTCTTGAAGCTTGGGAACCTCTCATTATATCCATCAACGCCAACCTTCATCAATGCAAACTTGAATGCTGCCACAAGAATGGTTCCAAGAAAAAACCCTCTGCCAGTCATTCTTCCACCCAGTATCCTGCTCCCATTTCTACTCCCGTTCCTGTTCCTGCTACCTCTGGTTCTACTTCTGACATCATGCCTATGGACGTCGATGCAATCTCCATTGGTACTTCCAAACCTCATGGTCCACTCAGTCCTGCAGAATGCAAACATCGCATGAAGAACAACCTCTGTTTGTACTGCAGCAATGCAGGACACAAGGCCGCCGACTGTCTTAAGTGAAAGGCCAAGCATGGAGACTCAGGAAAAGCTCAGCTGAAGACCAATTAGTTCCAGGGTCTTTGGTGCTGACAGATGGAACTGAGTTGCTTCCCTGTCACTGCATTGAGCTGAAGTTTGTCAAGGCAACTACTGGCAAATGGATAGTTCAGTCGACTCTTGCTCCTCATTTTCTTCTGCCTAAACATATTTGCTTAGCTCCTCATAATAAAGATCATTTTTTCATTCCAGTATCACTTTCATTCCCCCAAAGAAAACAGATTAAGACATACACATTCATCAACAGCGGCACAACTGGCTCCCACATCTCTGATTCTTTTGCTTCTTGACACTCCCTTCCCTGTGCTCTGAAACCTTCTCCCATTCCCATTTACACTATTGACGACTGCCCTTTAACCTCCAGACTCCTCACTCACAATGTCATCACACAATTGAAGGTCCATGATCATCAAGAGGTCATTCATCTTGGCATCATCTCCATGCCTTTTTTTTGAATCAAATTTTATTACGTGCATGGTCTGTAGGCCATGTTGCATGGTACTACTGAGGATTGTATATAGAGCTACAAGAGCCACAGAATACCTGTCCCCTGCATATGCGGATAAGACAGGTCGGCCTATCCAAGACCATTTTAGACTGTGCTCCCCTAGTACTACCCTGGAGCCACAGAGCTAAGTTCATCGTGTGGGGTGCTACGAGGTGCCACCTGCTGGGAGCAGGTGGCAGGGCCAAGCAGCTTGGCATTGTGCCCAACCCAGGTGGAGGGTGTGTAAGGTGAAGGTGGGGGAGGGGGAATTGCAAGTGCTGACATTAGAAGTGTTTATGTGTAGAATAAGAAATAAATTTTTAGGGAGTGAGGCCTGGTGGGGCCTTGTGACTGTGCTGGGAGAACCTGGCTTTGTGGTGAGCTTGAGGTGCTTCGTTGCAGTTATGAATCTGAAAAGAGGTTCAAGAGCGGTGGGTTCAGTAAATAGAAAAGACATGGACTCAGCTTTTTGTTGAAGTTTACACTGTAGGTAACGATGCTGTTCAAACTGATAGTGTTAGCACATGAAGAGAAGGTGGTGGACTGTTTTGACTTCAAGGTTGCTGCAGTGTGGGCAAACTGGCATCTCGGAGCACCTAATGCAGAACAGGTGCTGGTTGAGGGCGATGTGGTGGGTACAGAGTTGGGTCAGAAGTGAGGATTGGCGGCAGTCAAGGGGCTCTATTAGGCGTAGGTACTTCTTGGATGGGAGGGACTGGTTGATTACATGGCTGCATGCATATTGTGGGGAGAGTTTCCACCTCTTTCCCCAGGTGGCCTGCAGGTTTTGAAGGGTGTGCTGATGTGTTGTGCTGATGCTGGATGGGAGGGGGGTTTGCCATAGGATGGCTGGCAGGGATTTTGTGGTGCTGCTGGTACCCTGGGTGGCTAACTTTGCCAGCTCATCTGCCCTCTCATTCAGCATGAAACCTTTGTAACCTGGTGTCCAGTGTATGTGCAGGTCAATGACATCCTGCATGTGGGCTGTCCAGGTGCCCCCATTGCATGTGGCCCTCCAGCATTCCTGAGCTGGGATCATCCTGTCTTGTTTGGCATGTAGATGTTTGGTGGTGGAGTGGACTAAATCTAGAAGGTAATGCGCTGGGTGAGGGCACTGGTTCATTAGAGCCTTCAGTATGGCTTGACTGTCACTGCCAATTATGGCCAGTGCAGGGAGCTGTCAGTTCAAGTTGGTCAGTAGGTGTAGGGCTAGCAGGGTATCCACTATCTCAGCTTCATAGACTGTGTGGTCAGTGTCAGGCCTGAGGTGAAAGCAAAGGTGATCAGATTTGATCCCCTCCATGTACAGCACCACTGCAGCACTTATGCTGCTCTTATAGCCTGAGCCATTGCAGTAAATGGCAGCCCAGGCAGAGTTGAAGGTTTTGGAGGCTGAGGTTAGAGCGGTCTCCCTGCTGCCCTCTATGTTGGTGGAAAATGACAGCATGTAGTTGGGCTACCTGCAGAAGGGCTCCACTGTTTCTATGGTTTTTGGGTTGATGCCTGTAGTGTAGAAGAGGTAGTGAAGGGGCGATCAGTGCCAGGTGATGAATTATCTGGCAGCCTTGCATACAGCACAGAAAAGGGGGTATGAACTTGGAAGAGACGAGAGACGTACCATGGCCCTATGCAATACATTGTCTAACAAAAGGTCTGTCAGCAAGAGATTTGCATGGACATCGAGAACATTGCCTGCCATGGTGTTGAGGGCCCCAAGGATAGTCTTTGACACTCTGCATTGACTGGTGGCCAGCCTGTTCATTACTGCAACTGAGCCAAGGCGCCTCTTCCTGGATGGTGAGTTGTGTATTCCTGTGTACCAGACTTTGGCCATGTAGGTGAATGCAGGGACTGCGACGGTGTTGTAAAGTTGGTGTAGGTGGTGGGGAGGCATCTCAGCAGATGGTCTGGCAAGCCTCATCACATGTAGTAGTTGAAAATAACCCCCAGGTACTTATACATGGGGACAGTCTTCACTTGTTGAGTGGTGGCCATGCTGTCCAGGGTAGTGCATGTAAGCGAGAGGTCACCTGGGACTATGTCATGCCAAGAGCAAGGGAAGTTCATGAGGGCAAGCTTCAACAGTTTGAAGGGGGAGTTGTGGGATGTGGACCAATCAAACCTGCCACCCTTCCATTGGACCATGTCAGCTAGTATGTCATGGCATTCAGAGATTGTTTTTGCTGTGGCCAGGAACATTGAGTCATTGACAAAGCCAGAAGTGAGTTCCAACTTGGAATTTTCCATGGCTACTCTCATCAGAGGTGCATTATAGAATGTGTAGAACAGCATCAAGAGTGGGCAGCCTTGTATGGTGCCATTCAGGATGTTGAAGAGTGCTGAGGTGAAGTCATCAAACTTGAGGCATGTCTTACAGCTGGTACGCATGCATTGTGTAAGGTGTATGTAGCATCCAGGAACCCTGCATGCCTGCATGTTGTGTATCAGTCAGTCATGAACAGTGTTGGGGAAGGCACCTTGTATGTCGAGGAACAGGGCAGCGGCTACTTTACCTGAGTGCCAGGCATCCTTGATTTGGTTGACCACTGATAACATGGTGTCGCTAGTGTTGTGGCCAGGTCATCTACCAAACCAGTTGGGGGGAAGCATCCCATGTTTTTCTGTGAGGAAAGAAAGATCAGTGGCTACAATGGTGGAGAGGAGCTTTCCAATTGTGTTGAGAAGCCCTATGGGTCTGTATGTGTTTGGTACCATGTAGCTTGGTTTGCCAGGTTTGTGGAGAACTAGTGTGGTGGACACCAGCCAACTATCATGGTATACATCCAGTTCAAGGATGGCATGGAATATGTAGTAAAGATGATCCACCAGGACATCAGCACACTGTTTTAGCACTACATTAGGGATCCCATCAGGACCAGGTGCTTTGTGTGGCTGAAGCTGCACAATGGTTGCCATGATGTGCCTCCAGTTGAAGAACT
>JAGGAW010008770.1:0-12364 GCA_017657375.1 Termitomyces sp. T27 | reverse complement strand
ACGAGAAGAAGAGGGAAAGAAATGTTCGATTCCTCTTTTGCAAGTTCCAGCCGTTTCAAAATCGATAGGGCCAGAATTTCGATATCTGTTTGAGCGAAAAAAAACATATCGTTATGATGAACTGCAGGAACTCTTTGGTCAAGTCCAGCAACTTCGGAGAAGAGCCTAAAAAATAACCTTTTTGCAACTCATTGGGGCTTTAGGGACCCTTCGGCCTGCCCTCCAAGTTCAAAACGGCTGTCAATCAAGGCCGATTACTGTAAGTACGGTGTAACTGAGCCCTTTGGCTTCTGTGTCCAAGCTATCTGTCCGTTTTTTCCCAGTCTTGGCCATGTTTGTTCGAACTCTGGACACAGCGCCTGGGTCATCATCTGCAATTCTTCAAGCTTCGAGCTTCGAGCTGCTGGCGTGCGGTCAGCCTGCATCTTCTAGGTACTTGTGCGTCGATGATCCCTCCCAGAAAACGTTAGAAAGGCATGCTTGAGGGATTTAAGGAAGGTTCTATCATCATCACGATCTGAGGAATTACAGAGCTCTAGCCACTAAACCTTTTAAATTTATACATAAGCCGACTTCCGACCAGGCTTCTAGTTTTTTTCTTAGGCTTCACTCACCGGCATGTTGATTCAACTTGTGGCGTTCATACTACATTAACTGGGTAAACCTTTCATCCTGGAAAAACCAAAACAATTGTAGGTGAACTCTAAAACGATATCGAACGACTGACTGACTGACTCATTACTAGTAGTCCATTTCATAAGTCCATCGCTATTTCGTGTAAGGCATGACGCAAAGAAGTTTTCTAGCTGCGATGATCGGATTGTGTGTGCCGGCAGGGTTGGTGAGTGTTCTTTGATTCAGAAGTACGACCTACATTCTATCTCTCACAGTAGCTGCTACTTACGCAGTTTCATATCCTCCATAAGTTATTTTGATTTCCCTTTTGAAAGTCAATGGTGGCGCTAAGTCGGCTTAGGACGGGCATTGACAATTGCTGTGCTGGCTAAACTTCCCGATCAAACGGTTAAGCTCGAGGTTTGTTATGTCAAACTTGTTCTCCGCCCGTCGACTACCCTGGTTAAGTCGCATTTCCCGCGTTTCATCACCCAACTTGGACGTGCTTGGGTAGTAGTGGGACCTGAGCTTGACGAACTGGACTTCCATTGTATCTAATCTGACCAGGTGGCAGCCGGCATTCTTCACATAAACTACTCCTATTGGATCAGGGATTCGGCAGAACGATACAAGTTATTCTCTTGGGGATCGTGTCAAAATCAATCTTCGATGTCTCTCTCTCGGGTCTCGGTTCTCGTTGACAAGTGATATGGAATTGGCAGAGTGGTAGGGGGTGTGGAAAGGTTTAAAAGAGCTGGGAGATGTCGTCCAAAATCATCGGTTCCACGACTTTCACTTGCGAACTACTTGAACAACCCACTACTCGCTACACAATGTTTGTTCGTCTCGCGACTGTCGTTCTCTTCGCTCTATCTGCCGTCGCCATCCCCACTTATGGCCCGGTTCAAAGTTGCACTGCTGGTAAAGTGATGTGTTGTGACGATGCTAGGAAGGTGAGCATACTTCTCGCTCTCTAGATAGCATGTTCTTTTCTGATCTGTTTCGATGGATAGACTGGTTCCACTGGTGCTGAGGGCATCCTCGGTACCCTCCTCGGTGGGGCCCTTGGCATAAATGTTCCAATCTCCGGTATGTGTGAATCTCTTTATGATGATGATGAACGGGTGTTTGAATGTTTTGATAGTGAACTGCAATCCCATCACCGGTATTGGTGCTGGTGGTCAGTCGTGCGCTGCTCAGACTGCCTGCTGCGAGCAAAACACCTTTGTGAGCATATGCTTTTCTTATATATTCAAGCAGCCCTATTCAACGTGTTTCCTCTAGAACGGCCTTGTTAATGTGGCATGCACTCCCATTAATGTTGTCGCTTGAGCAACGCATTTTGTGTTACCTTGTAGTCTTTCTCTGGACATCACTAGTGCTACTTAGTTGCTTTGTCAAGTTCATATATAATTGTGTGTTTGTTCCTTGTTCCTTACAACGAAGATGGAATGCAGTCTTGGCCGTGACAAACGCGCAGACCTATTTGTACCAGGCATTTGAACTTTTCAGTAGGTTGTGCTACTTTCGTGATAAGAGCGAAAATTCTTGATATTTCGATATTACAACTCAGGTAACCCTATTCATACTTGTCAGTTCTTTTTCTTGAGACTGTTCACCGTCAAGGACTTCACTTGAGTCCAGTATATCAACGCGGCTGAGGGAGAGGCTTGCTCGTTCTGTCTTCAATATCTTGTCTTATCACAATCTACGTATCAGCCGAGTGTCACCCTAAAGTGAGATGTGGCGTTGCCTTACTTTATCAATACTTCCTTGCTTCTTAACTTCAACTGAGAAACATATGTACTAACTCGTCTTTCTACTTTCCCTTCACGACACCTTCCGCATTTGACTCATATATCCCGAGACAGGACCCAAGAACCCAAGAACAGCCCACGTGGAAGGTGGCGTAGGACTGCTGCTCAGTAATCGTGACCCCAATATCCTCCGTCCCTGTCCATTACAGTATCAATCTAGTGCAGCGCACGCACAAATCCACCAAGCCGCCGAGGTTTGCTGTCTTGGACGAAAATCCAGGCACTGGCGATTCCAAACGCCACCAACGAAATCTCAGGCCATCGCTAACCAAAAATGTCAGAAACAGTTACAAAACGCATCATACTTACTGAGGACTTGCTACGACAACACAGGCATGGAAGTCAAGATTAGAGCGATCCAACCCTGAGGGTCACGACCATTTATTTTTGTCTTTAAGCCGACAGAATTCAAGTTGATTAAAAAAAGAAACAAGCTGGCTGGAAAGGGTTGTCATCCGATAAAGATAATAAAGATGAGGATGAGATACGATGATACTTACATGAATATTAACCTTGTAAGGCAGCACTAGAAGAGTCCAGACAAACTTAGTTAGACTCGGAAGCCAGGTTCCCAGTTCCTGCTCAGACGTTGATGAGTGCATACCGAAGTCACTCGAAGACAGCAAGTCGGATGGGCCCGGGGTGTTGATACCAAATTATGTAGGATAGTATAGGATAAGTGTAGAATAATGTTAATGTTTTGCTGATGTGGCCCTGAGCTGACCAGATTCAAGTTCACGTGTACGGGGTCTGTGATATGTTTTCTGGTGTTTTCCACGTTATCTCTTGTTGAACATTGAACAGTTTGAACCTCTATCTAGGATGGCAACTATTGACGTCAAGTCGGACAAAATAGTCATTGTTGGAGCAGGATGCTTTGGTGTGTCCACTGCGTACCATCTTATTAAACGAGGCTTTGCGGACGTCACAATTCTTGATCGATCACCTATTTTGCCTGCCCCCGATGCCGCGTCAAACGACATTAATAGAAGTCAGTATTACAGCCAAACCAAAGTTCTAACTTGAGTCTATTGCTTCTCTGATGGGTGTACCCGGATAGTTGTTCGCAGTTCGTATTCTGACATTTTCTATACAAAGCTTGCTCGTGAAGCTATCATCGCGTGGAAGAATCGCGAGGAATGGCGGGACACATATCAGGAGTACGTCGATCTTGTTCGGATAACCCACGCGGACGCACAATTGAGCTCTCGCTAGGTCTGGTGTTCTCGTGCTTGGATTCTCCGAAAATGAGGCCTATGTCGATAACGCCTATCAGAATGACGTTGCTTCGGGCGCTACACTGAACCAAGTGGCCAACACAGAGGCTATTCGTTCAGCGTTTCCATCAAAGGTGCCTACCGCTACCTTTGAAAACAAGTCAGGTTATTTGAACAAGGAAGGAGGATGGGCTGATGCTGGGCAAGGTGTCGCCATCATGATTGACACAGTTATCTCCCTTGGTTGCAAGGTCATTCAGGGAAAGCCTGTCAGGCGTATCACTCGAAACAGCAGCGGTAAAACGAACGGTGTCGAGTGTGAAGACGGTACATTCTATGAAGCTGCGACAGTGATTATCGCCACTGGTTCATGGACACCATCAACTTTCCCTGATGCAACTGCTGGCTATACTTCTGGACTCTCAACTGGGTAAGCCCATAATGGCACTTATATTCGTCCTTCCGGCTGAAGAAAGGAGGCAATGCGTTGTCATGATTCAACTCAACGAAGAAGAGACAGAACTGTATAAGGACA
This sequence comes from Termitomyces sp. T27, assembly GCA_017657375.1. Classification (NCBI taxonomy): domain Eukaryota; kingdom Fungi; phylum Basidiomycota; class Agaricomycetes; order Agaricales; family Lyophyllaceae; genus Termitomyces; species Termitomyces sp. T27. Next base: position 8,180 of record JAGGAW010008770.1, on the reverse strand, counting down.
TTCCAGTCATTATTGACTTCAAGACTGGATTCTACATTTTCCCCGTATGTTCAAACTTGATACCTACTTTTTCTTTTTAAACAGATCCACATGGACTTGTATCAGCCGACGAACAAGGGCATAATCAAGATGGCTATGCATCTTGCGGGCTATACCCATACGAATGGAGGCATCTCACGACCGCGTACAATCACTGATGACCCTATTCGAGGGCTTGCAATTCCCAAGCACAATGTACGGGAACTCCGAACGCAACTGCGTAAGGTATATCCAGAACTTGCTGAGAAGCCCTTCTCCTCAACAAGACTTTGCTGGTATAATGACTCTCCCGATGGGGACTGGATCATCGGCCGGGTGCCTGAAGACCCTTCCTTGATCCTTGCTACTGCGGGTAGTGGACATGCGTACAAGGTGAGCAGCCTCAGATTACCTCTAGATGCTTATTTGACTCCATTTTTCCAGTTCTTACCTGTTATTGGGCGGCTCATAGCTGACACTGTCGATGGGACAATAGACCCAGATGTGGCAGCCAAATTTTCCATTGCGAGGTCCTACGTTGGCCCCGATAGTTCGCGGCTAGGAATGGCAGTAGCAGAATTAAATCTTGACCAACTCTGCACATCCGAAGACCTCCAGATAAACTTATAGACACTTATGTGGCAAGAGGTCCTCTATTGATATTACTTACAGGGGGAACTCAAACTCTTGTATTCGAGCCAAGTAGCTAGATGGATCGGAGATTAGTATCGTTGATGCAGTTTCCTCTCCATAGGCCTTTCAGGTTTGCTTTCCAACGAACTTTCACCGTCTTCCATGCGAGACTCTACAAAAAGCAGGGCTGTGCGGGCATCGGAAAGACCGAAATCAATGACACTTTCTGGACAGACAAAGGAGTCGGCAAAGTAACGGAGGAGGCGGACAAGGCTGTTCACCGCCTGGCAGGCAGGCAACGTAGTTCTTTTCGGTGAAGTCAGTATTATACTGCGGGATTTTCACCGAAGCTTGCACTTGTCTTTTGTCGGGAAGATGATGCGCTCAGGCTTCTCTGCAACATCCTAACTTGAACGTTGAACTTGATGGATAGTCGGACGTCCGAGTCGTTGCCGTGAGAAACAAGTACGCACGTTCGAATTCACTGGTGGCTCTTGATTTAGCTTTGAATTTGAACTGTAACATCGCAACAAAATCGCGTCGTTTCAATGAAGCCTTTCCCTCGCCTCTCACAAATCTTCAAGTTTTTCTTTGCCTTTTATATTACCGTCGCGGTTTTTTATACCACCAACCACCTGTTTGTCTCCCCATTGCGTGTCGGCTTGTCAGCACTGGTCAATCACCCGATGTCACCTCGCGCTCTCTGGGCAGTCTTTACATCCACGGAATCTAATAAAGAATATCTGAAGTTGAATGAAGCTCGGATTTATGGCTTGGACCCTCGCTTTTTGCAGTTCTCAGGCGGCGAAACAAAATGGGAGTCATCTACGTTTGCTCTGGAACACGGTCTTGGACAGGTGGACCCGATCGTCGTCGACGAAGAGCTAACTCTTTCCAAGGCTTTTTCGACGGCGATGAGGCCCAACAAGATTATACCATACTTTTACAGGGCATCAGGCGAGTTTGAACCTGACGATATTACCGTTACAACCCTCGTCACCAGTAGTCGATTTGGCGCATTTAGTCAGCTGATTGATCGATACCAGGGTACGTCATTATTTTGAACTACTGTGGCCGTCCTAGATCATTTTCTGTAGGACCTATCTCAGTTACAATCCATGTCGGAAACACTACTAACGAAATCCGAGCCGTCCTTCAATCGCTCAAATTTCTTTATGCCACTTCTCGCAACATGGCTGCTTATGTTGACGTACACCTTGTTATTGACTCTTTCGACCGGCAATTCAACACTTGGCGCAATATTGCCCGTCTGTTTGCCCGAACTGACTACATCATGATGCTTGATGTCGACTTTTACCTTTGTACTGATTTTCGCACCGCCATAAGGGAGACACGCCACATCATGGAAAAGCTTCGTGGAGGTAATGCTGCCTTGGTTATCCCAGCCTTTGAGTATACTAGATATTCGGACGGCCTTGATCCTTCTGTTTTTCCCAGAAACAAGCGGGTGGGCCACTTGCCTGGTGCCCTCCTTAGCCCTGACTAAAGCATATTAGGCGCTACTCAACCTCGTCAAGTACAAACGCCTTGGAATGTTTCATGCTTCATGGATCCCTGGACATAATAGTACCGACTATAAGAGATTCTATGCAGCGCCGCCCGGGGATGTCTACAAGGTCACGCAATACACTTCAGCTTACGAACCGTATGTCATCATCAGAAGAGAGGGCCCACCGTGGTATAAACCCTGGTCTCTCTTGCTGAAAACGACCTCACTTCTTGACAGGTGCGACGAAAGATTTGTTGGCTATGGAGGCAACAAAGCTGCGTGCCTATTCGAGATGTACATTTCGGGGATCTCTTTCTTCGTTCTCGCCGATCATTTCATTATCCATCAAAGCCACCGGTACGAGGAGATCGCAAGAAAGAGCGAGGTATTTTATCACTTCGTTATTATATGAGTTCTCAGTGTTGATCTATATGCAGAGAAGGTACAACAGGAAGCTATTTTCCGAGTTTAAGGAAGAAATATGCCTCCGGTCCCTTTGCTGCATCATCATGTCCTTCCATGTTGTTGCTTACCAAGTCCTTAGATACCTCAAGATGTACAACGACCACGGTCTTCTGAATACGACTCAAAGTGCGAATGTTCTACAAGAATGCAAAGGCCGAAAGCGCGACATAGGGCTCATAGAGATGTCATCGATAGGGATACGCTAGCCTACGCTAGCTGCAATGGCCGGATAGTAGTGGTACGATCGAAATGTCTATTTTCTATTTGCCTTGATGCATCGATACGAGTCAAGTACTGATCACCGGACATGGTCTGGTGACACTTGTCGAGTACACATCCCCTTTTAAATAATCATTCGCGTTCATGGTTTGTAGGCATCACGTTAATGCAATATCAATGACTGGCAAATATATCGAAGATTTCTGGGCATAGACGGGTCTTTTTCGTTGAGATAAAGAGAAGGGCTTACATTCGGAACGACGGGCCGACAGTTTCACCCGCGAACACTGTCTTGCAACTGGATAGAACTTAAGACGGCAGTTACAGATTAGCTGTTGGCACCCACGTTTCTACTCTTCTATCGATTATCAGCTCGTGCAGGGTTCCCCACCTCAACGACTTTTTCACTGAAAACATCTTGGTACGCGATTAACAAGTTGATCAGTCGCATCGTTCTGACTGGACTTTAGAAAGATGGCGCCTAAAGTTCTCATCTGTGGTAATTTAAGAAGCTCCTTCAGAGCGCTAGCATCTGACATTGAATAAAAACTAATAAGGTCGCATTGTCTGGGCGCACGACGACGTCAAACAACTCCTCGGCGACATCGCAGAAGTGGTCGTAAGCGAGTACATTTCTGCTGTATGATTTAGTGTGCAATCACAGCGTAATGATAGTATCTTGATTCCAAGAGTCGTTTGGAATTCCTAGCTGCATTTCACCCTGGAGGAAAGTATTTCGATGTCGAGGGGATATACAGAGAGAACGGATCAGCAGATATCATCGGGACGTTCGACAAGGAAATCATTGATGGACTCTCCGCGAGCGTCAAGTGGATCGCACACAACGGTGCTGGATACGATCCTGTTGATGTCCACGCCTGTATCAAACGAGGTGAGTTATGACGTTCTTACCGAGGTACTGATGATCGTCTAATCCGGTCTCGACAGGAATATACCTTTCTAATACACCCGGAGCCGTCGATGACGCCACAGCCACCACCGCCCTCTATCTGCTCATCTCGACAATACGCCAATACTCTTTCTCTGAAAGGTCGTTGCGCGTAGGACAATGGAAACCATCCGGCTTGTCATCTAAGACCCACGATCTCACTGGTCGCACGCTCGCTATCCTAGGCCTGGGTGGTATTGGCCTACGCTTCGCAGAACTCGCACACGCATTCCCTATGCGCATTGTCTACCACTCCAGGCACAAGGTTCAGGACGCCCCCGAGTGGTGCGAGTACTTCGAAAATGTGGACGAGATGCTGGTGCAGGCTGATGTACTGAGTGTACATGTGCCACTTCGCGCTGACACGGTTGGTCTTGTGGGAGAGAAAATGATACGCACTTTGAAGCCGGGCGCAATCATCATCAACACTGCGCGTGGAAAGATTATTGACGAAGAGGCGATGATCAGAGCCCTGGAGGATGGCCATGTTAGTCTCACGTCCAAGTTGTTCATAACGAGCGAGTGTGCTGACTAGCTATATTCCGTAGCTCGCATCTGTAGGCCTCGATGTCTTCCCTAACGAGCCTGAAGTCAATCCACGACTCCTCGAGTTCCCCAATATCACATTGTTGCCGCATATGGGTACAGAGACCCAAGATTCACAGCGCAAGATGGAGATTCGTGCTCTACAGAATCTGAGAGACTACCTGACTACTGGAATGGGCAAAGACTTGGTTCTTGAGTGGAAGAATGCAAAGAAGTCTGACCTGTAAGCCTCGTGCTTGCCCATGAACCATGGATCAAAATATCCGTCCCAACCTCTAATCCACTGGAAAAATATTAACCGTAAATGTAAATAGCCTTGACTACTGGAGTATGTAGGAACGATGTAAACGCTTCTTTCAAGCTTCTCAATGTTCACGTTGCCTAGCGACTGCTGGAAAAAGTTACCATGAGGAATCCTTGAGGTCCAACTTGCACCTAGCGCTCGTGATTGCTGGAAGAACTCCTCCTCTACCACTGACTATATCTACCATGATCGATACAAGCACCACTGTCACTGCTGCCCCCGAGATCATGAGCAATTCAGACGTGGCCAGACTGACAAATGAAATGAAGGATACCTTGATTGGACTGTGAGTGGTCCATACTCATGCACAGTTCGCTCTTAACCTGATCCTGCAATTCGAAGTGAGACCACTCTAAAACTTTTCAATGAGCAGTCAGCGGTCCTCAATTCAGGTATTGACCCTAACATGGTGAGTGCCCGCTGAATAATACAGAACTTGTTGCTCGAGCTCGAGGCGCACAGGACAAAACTTCTGAGATACAAGATTTACAAACCCGTTTACGGAAGCATTGGAAAGCACAAGACCATCTTATCAGCGGAGCCAAGAGGATGATAAGGGAGGATTTCAAGGTCCATATTCAGAATCAGCTGAGGTTTGCCTACTCTTCTGTGACCAGACGCCAGACTAAATGATATCGTGTGGAAAGGCAAGACGTTTTGGCACGGGTCAGGAGCGAAATTTCACTCCAAGTAAGGGATCAGGTCAACGAACAGATTCGAGAGCACATTCCTGTCCCGCTGCAACAGCAAGTGCTGGAGAACAAGAAACAGATATCTGACATCAAGATATCTCTGTTCAATTCGTCTGTCATTCAACAAGTCAAACAGACAATGGTCCACTCACGTCGTTTGACTCGATACAGGGAGGCAAGAGTGATGAATTCAGCGTTGAGAACCACGAACCTCGACGAACCTCTAAAGCTTCTTTACAAACTCGACGGCAGCAAGAGCCACCTATATCCTGCAGACCTACGTTCGCTCTTTGCATACAATCGTAAGTGGGTGAACCATACAACAAAGCATGATTCTAATTCCTTTTAAGTCGATATGGCGAAGGAACTTGTGAAAGACTTTGGAATGAAAGCGGACGATGATTCGCTCCAAGTCAATTACGGGCGGTTCATGCGACATATAGGTATGTTTGAGGCGCTTTCATTGATCCGAGACCAATCAAAGCGGCATAGGAATCGAGAACGTGTGGACCATGGCAGAAGGATCCAGCTGGTCGTAGTCTAGATCTCTCGTACTACTAGTGTAAATTTACAGCCGGTTATTTATAAAGTGTGGGAAAAATACCAAATTGAAACTTGGACTGGAACTCTTTGTGAGATGGTACGTATGCTGTATCCTCGTTCATTGGGATCATGCTCACAGTCTTTCTAGGAGGAATCATCACCGCTCGTCCAGGTCACCCAGGCATATCAGAAACTCAGCCACACAGAGCTCGTCCTATTTCTCAAAGGCCGTAATCTACCCACCACGGGTTCTGATGCAGACCTCGCCTCGCGGCTCGGTCACCACGACATTCATACTTACCACTTTCCATCGACGCCTTTAAAACAGCAGCAAAAGTCGCCTTTACTTTCCACACCTAAGTCCCACGAGTCGGGCCGTCTTCCTGGCCTCCCAATCGAGATCTTGGTTGACATACTCGATTTTATCGGAGACTGGGAGCTGGCGAAAGCAGTTGGAATACCTACCAGTCTTCCACAACCTCCAGAATGGTCTCGTACATCAGTCACGGACAGTGCAATGCTATCCGGCTATATACCACGCATTCGTGCCGCCGACCCATGCTCGAACCCACCAACCAAGGTTGGGGCGGTCCTCGCAGTCCGATTCGGCTACGTCAATGTTCTTGAGTACTTTCTTTCTGCACATCACTCCATTTTCGAGTCAATATTCAAAGACGATCTGATTCCAATCAAAGCCTCGCGACATGGACGCACTGACGTTCTTTCATGGTGGAAACACGGGTTTGAGCAACATCCTCATTTGATACCACCCCCCGCTCCAGGGTCGGTCGCAGAGGCCATTGATGGAGCATCCAGAAATGGCCAAGTTGTATCCTTGGATTGGTGGTTGACGTCGGGGCAACCATTGGAGTACACCGAAGCCGCACTCGAACAAGCTAGCGCGAAAAACCATATCTCTGTGCTCGACTGGTGGTTACTACAACACAAGCTCACTGGTCTTCCCCTCAAGATTGGACGCGTCATGGACATGGCGAGCACCGCCGGCCACGTTCAAGTTCTGGAATGGTGGGCTGCCTCGCGGCTGGAGCCAAAATACGATCATCATGCTATGCAACATGCAAGCTGTCATGGGAAAGTTGAAGTCCTCGAATGGTGGATCAGGAGCGGACTCCAAGTCAAATTTGACCAGGATGCTCTGACGGGCGCAACGAGGCACAATCGGCCGGAAGTTTTGGCGTGGTGGGATAAATCTGGCCTTCCAATACAGTATCGGCTGTGTGACGTCGAGGAAGCGCTGGAGGACGCGATTGGCGGCGGAGAAGATGCGAGAGCTTGGTGGAAACGGAAAGGTATTGATTTCAACGCAAATGACAGGGAGTGGATGAAGTCCCAGAGTCTTAATTAGCCCTTCTCGCCGTGAGGTTATGTTTTCTGATTGAACGGTTTATGTATATTTTGATACCGTGTTATATTGCATTGCTTTCTGTATCAGCTCTTTACAATCTAGATGTATCGCTAAATCCAGCCACTTCCCCCTTCTCGTAGCCACTGTCACCATCGTAACACATCCCCTTTCAGAACACTCTTTGTCGATATTGGCCTATGTTCCTTGGGATAGGAGGACTGGTCCGATATCTAGCACTGAATAACGCCTGGGTTTCTAAAATTGAAGATTTGAAAATGGTCGAAACTAGGATGATCAACATCCATACTGTCCTCTGCATCGTGGACCAATGAGCAAGCGAAATGACTTAGGATTAGTATCATGTTGAAGGGTATGGCCTTTACCCAGGAGGGCCGATCGTTGGTGGCACTTGTGGGATTGCTTGAGAGCCCCGTCGCGAGGCGTGTCAGTCGAGCGAGGTATCTCGCCCCTCCTTGCGAAATTTTCAAGGAGCCATTCCCATATTTTCCTGGACAATACGACACGACGACAAGACTGGCTGTACGTATACATATCAGGATCGGCGCCAAAGTCATGGCGTTCCAGCGCAGAATCGAGCAAGTGAAGACTAAAGCTCCCGAGACCAAGCACCTCTGCATTACTTATGACCACGTCCAAACCCTCGTCAATCCAATTGCCGATTGACCTCTGGCAAATCGATATCTTCCGAAGTCACCCAAAACCTACAAACAAGAGAAGTAATGGTGGCGGACTCGTGCGAGACGAGCTACTGTCGTAATAGTATTGCAGTTATGCCATACATCGAGAGAACGCGAAGAGTTTTTGATGTGATGCGAGAATGATGGTGTGGAGGAGGGCATACTGCGTCTTGAGTATGAAACCGTCGCTCACGATGGGCTGGTTTCGTTTCCCAAATCACCCTTTGTCACGCATCA
>JAGGAW010008768.1:0-14279 GCA_017657375.1 Termitomyces sp. T27 | reverse complement strand
TACACATTGGATGTGGAAGCAGCAAAGCAAAGGCAACAAAGTTGCAAGTATACTAAGCAACAGAACTTAGAATCTCCGGGAGCTCAGCGGATTTAAGGGTCTCTTTGGAGCATAAATTGATGAACGTTCTTGAAGATTCTAGAAGGATTACATAAGTGCCATGTGGATTCATAGTGATTTTGGCAGGACAACGAGCATTCGGCTGGACATAACCCTTCTCTTGTTACTTACATAAGAGAGTCAGGGATGATAATTGTTCCACTCCAAACCGTATATGAACTTGCTCAAAAGCTAGTGATTGCCTGAATTGTTACTTGAATCACTAGTACTAGAGTCTGGTGGAGTACTAGCATAGTCCTCTGAACCTTGACATGCATGTGTTTGAGTTGGGAGGACCGGTAGTGAACGAGGAGCACTAGAAGCTGATTTTCGACGAGGATGCGTAGAGGCTGGGGAAATCTGTTCCGAGTTTGGTTGCCTTTTGAAGAAAATGTCAACTTGCTAGGCTGCCATACGTGAAACTTTGTCAAAGACATGATGGTCACAATGACAGAAAGCCAAGGCAGCTTGTGGATAAGGTTTCAAGTGATTCTCAGCTGTCATCCAGATTTCCGAAGCAAGAGGATCTTTACAGTCATTGAGTCGAGCCATCCACAGTGAGCAATGCAAACAGCTCCATTTACTGCATCCTATCAGGTGCTGCACCAGCTGTTTACTGGATTGTTTGCCTTCGGGGAGCTTTTGTGCTTGCTTGGCCAGTCTGAGGATCAACTTCAGCTCCACGTGTAGCCTCACATCAATCCGTTGGCGTCCCATGACCTGCGAGATACCCTATACATACTCGAAACCGGTTTCCGATCTCCCCTGCAGTCTTCTCGACGAGATGCTCCTTCGCAAGATGCATAACAATATCTACGTCTCCTGAAAGCTCAAGGTCCGAAAAGCTTCCTGACACAGATGAGCAGAAGTAGTCATCGTGATTCCAGCTTATGGCCACAGATGTTTGGTTCTTGAGAAATTTAGCAAGACTGGTGATTTTAGAATATTGCAGAACCTTGTTGATGTTGCGTTTGTATTTTGGTAGAAAGTGATCAGTGTCCACAGAGTCAGAGCCTGAGATATGGAGGTAATCATAGAGGTACCGAAACCTCTGCAGAGCAGTCAAGAATTGTATGAGGCCATTGAAGCATTGATAGGAATGCACTTCTACCAGAAGCACAAACTCCTCAGCAGATGCCAATTCAATAACAATGTCCATGAGAGCAACTTCCAAGGAGAAAATCTGTGCCTTGTATAGTTGAAAAGACTCTGGTATTTGCCAACGTCTTAAGGTCTGCATCAAGCTTTGTCATCAATCACCAGCTGTTGGTAGTGGATTGATGTTTTTACAGTAATCAACGATTGTTTTATTCAGCAAAAAATGATCGCGAAGCATATGAGTTAGACCAGCCAATTTTCGGACATGTTTCTCGGCCATTTCCTTGCCTCGAGAAGCCAAGTAAGAAGTGAAGTCAGGTAATTTGTTTGCAGTCGACATCAAGCGATGTAAAAAGGTGGCAGCATCATTCTCGTCTTCGTCAGTGATGCAACCATTTTTGGCTGGGTACATGGTCAAAGTCAGACTGATGGCAGGTCGCTTTGCTACCATGAGAACACCTGTGATGACATCCCAGGCTTGCCCGAGACCATATAGAGCACAATGGTCTCCAGATAAGACAGGTCACTCGCAAAGTCCTTGAATCTTATCTCGCTATTTGTAATTTGTTGGTTGGGGCTGAGATGCTTCATTAGCAGTAAGTGGAAGCTATTGACCCAGCACTGCGAAGCAAACATGTGACTTTCAGAAATCGCCGGTACAGGACTTGTCATACAAACAAGGCTAAAGACTATGTACAAGACTGAAAATCTACTTTCATTGGAAATTTTCATTACAAAATGAGTACATATACAGAACTTAATATATAACAATATGTAGACTATGGATCACGGCAGCACTGGGACATTTAAGGAAGATAAGTCACAAGCATAGAAAAGAGAATGGGCAAAAAGTGTGTCGTGAAGGGTAGAAATGCATCCATGGGGTGGCAGCAGATCAGTAAAGCCGTGGCGCATCACAAAGGGCTGAACATATCAACAGCGCATCTCAATAGCATATCTAGACACACCTGAGGGTAGTGAACACCAAAGTGCACATTTTTGATCTCTGAGCGAAGCGAGATGCATCATTTGAAGTAAGGCAAGAGCGTTACGGAGAGCTGGGCAAGGTAATGTTAGGTTGCAAAAAGCTGGGGAGAGGTTGGGGACATCTTGCAGGCAGGCAGGAAGGTATGACTGCAGGGAAGAGGAGCTATAGGAAACCTTGCTCACATCGATTGAGAGCTGAGGGTGACAACAAGGAGGTGGTGTTGGTATATAGAGGTGAGATACTGGTAAACAGTCAGAGTTGAAACTGTTGGACCTGTTTTGGGTCATTCACATGATGTTGTCCAGGTTGAGCTGGGGCTTGTTTTTCAATTTATACGACTCCTGTACCAGCAATTTCCGAAAGTCACATGTTTGCTTCATAGTGCTGGGTCAATAGGTTCCACCAGCAGTAGAAAACAGAGGTTTTCTGAGTACTTTTTTTTTTGTTCATTCTAAATATAATCAATGGTGAGCCGGTCAGAAGAGGCCATTGAAATGAAGAGAACAAGGATGGGAGGCTGACAGCCTAGGTACTAGGTCAAACTGGAGGCTCTTCTTGGCCAGCTGGCACTTCAAGCTCCAATGCTTGAAAGCGAACTCTCAAACCTGCCCACAGAAGATCACTAAGTCCTGAGATGAGATCATGTGCACAGAACAGAATGGACAAGTCATGAGGTGTATCACTATGTATGAAGGGCAAAAAGAGGGTCTAAAAGTAGAGGCTAGTACATATGCCAACAATAGATTCAGGTAATGTGACCTTTGGAAAATGCTGAGAGTGGGACTTAGTACTCCCAGTGAGAACTGGCTCTGGCCTGATCTGGCCTGGTCAGGGTCTATCAGGTTAAATCAGGTGAATCAGGGTTCAATTCAGAATCTGAAAAAACCTATACTTTACCCATTTCCCAGATTTTCTTATGGCGCTGTAGGGTCTCATCAGTTTGCATCTGGACATGTATCTGTATATATCTGTATATATCTGGCCTCATCTGGCCTCATCCTGTCTAGTCCAAAAACAAAAGAATGTATTTATCTGGATATATCTGAATATATCTGGCCTCATCACATCTGGTCTAAAAACCACAGAATATATTTTCAATCATCTATCTGATGCCATCCAATTACTACCAAAATTATCTGATTTCTACTGAAACTATTTGCTGCTCAATTTTGAATATATTCTGAAGATCAACTAAGTCAAATAGAGCTAAAGTGACAAGGCAGCAAGCATACCTTAAAGGTTGTGGTGAGTTCTCGTCAGAAATATTCAGTGAAGTTGATGCAGCATGGAAGGGTTTCTCGGTCGCCTGTCCTTCTTTTTTCCATGCCTTTGTTTCTTCTTTCGAAAGCTGTCAATATCTCTATGTGATTGCTTGGTGAGTATCATGTACATGGGCAAATCAACATGGCATACTTCTTTTGTCAGCTCATTTAAGCATTTCCATGCCATGGCAAACTCTCCTTTAGTGGTGTCAGGATGCAATGCAAGGTACTCAATAAGGTGAAGATTCCTGTACATAAAACATGTAAATCAATTGATAACAAATTGAATTTGATAAAATACTGAGCTGTTGTGGCTTCATCTTTTGCTTTGAGTGGTTTTACATTTGATTTCTTGATGGCAGGATTTGGTTCAGTTAGTGCGGCAGTTTGGGGAATTGAGATCAGCAGCAGTGGGATGCAAACATTTTTCCTATAAAAAATTTGTTAGTCAGTAGTCCTTGCTATGATTGATTGACTTGCAAGGAATTGAGGATCCGATGACTCTTTGGCTGTTGAAGATGAGGCAGCCCTGACTCAGAGGCAGTTGATGCTGGCAGTGATGCTGATTTGGTGCAGGGTGTGGCTGTGACTGACACATGGGACAGCATCAGCACATGTGATGATTGAATTGGTGCCTGTGACATGGCAGGGTCAGTTTGGCATGGGACTGGAGTAGACAAAAAAGATGCAACAGAGGATACAGACAATGTGGCTTGCAATGATGACAGCTAGCAAGAGAGACAGAACTTGCAATGAAGATGGAGCTTGCAAGGACAGGGCTTGTGATGATGATTGTGCCTGTGAGGATGGGGGTTGCGATGGAGATGAGGCTTGTGAAGACAGGGCTTGCAAGGCAGATTGGGCTTGCAAGAATGGGGCTTGTGATGGAGATGGGGTTTGCAAGGGTGATGGGGCTTGCAATGAAGATTGGGCTTGCAAGGATGGGGCTTGTGACAGAGATGGGGCTTGTGAGGGCAATGAGGCTTGTGAGGGCAATGAGGCTTGTGAAGACAGAGCTGACACTGGAATATATATTAATACAACTAATAGTAACAGAAAAATAACAATGCACCTTCAAGCCCATCATCATTGATCTCAAATACTGGTACACTGCATGGGAGCAAGGTCATATACTTCTATTTTTTGGGCTTTGTTTTGGTTGTGGAGTCATTGCAATCTTCTAAACAACATTTAGATGGCTTCAGTTCAAAGCCTGATTGTGGCAAAACAAGTTGTCAATCATTGTGTTGAAGAAAGCAAGATGAAACATACCTTTGTCATCACTTTGATGAGTGCCAGTCCAGTCAAGGTACTTGGTTGTCACATATTGTTTGATTTTTCAGAGCTTCCATTTTTTGGGCTTTGTTTCAGTCATGGAGTCATTGTGATTTTCTGAATGATGATTCAATGGCTTCAGTTTGATGGTGGAGTTGTCATGATCTTCAGAGCCTCATTGCAGAGAAACTTGTTGTCAATCATCATGTCAAAGAAAGAAAGACAAAGCATACCTTTGTCATCACTTTGATTAGTGCCAGTCTAGTCAGGGTACTTGGTTGTTGCATATTGTTCAATTTTCCAGTAGCTGTCTGCCATCAGAAACTCTGAATATGCAGTGAGCATTTTGTAATAAAAATAATCTTAAATGTGATTTGTTTTCTTCTTCTAAGTTGTGGGGCCCTGTTCATTTTTGTGGAATTGGTTTCAACATGTTTTCATGATCTTCAAAAATTCCTTCAAGCACTTTTTCAAAATGGGATGTCCTTTGATAGATAGGGTCAGAAATCCAAACCTATCCAGCTTTCCTCATTTCTTCAATCTGTCCACCCAATCAGACCATTGCTGCTCATGCCAAAACAGCAAGGGAGTGTGCCTGAAATTCAAAGGTTTAAAGACAATGTGTGATGTATGCAAGGTTGAGGTGATGCAGTAGACAATGTATTTGATTTGGATGAGCTAGCCAATGTCGTTGACAGCTGATGCAAATGTGTCAATTCCAAACTATGAGTTTTGAGTGTCAGTAAGAATTATATGTGACAAGGGAGCATATATACATGTTAACATGCAAATTTCCACATCTTTTTTGTTACATTTGATTACAAGGTCTATGTATGCAGCATTCTGAGCATGAACAAGGTTGTCTTTGGTAGTGTTGGCAATGATCATTATTAGAGACACCAGAGAAAGCTTGAAACAGGCAATTAGTACAAAGTCTATAATGGTAAAACAACTCACTTGTAAAGAATTAAGCTCATTGCCCATGCAGACAATGTTAGTGTGGGAGGGATCTATCGCAGTTCCTGTATAAAAAGATGCCAAAGGCTAGATAAAGACAATGAGTGAAGAATCTGTAATTCAAGATCAACTTACTTCAAAATAATAAAACTGATTTGTTACTCTTGAAGTTGGCTAAATCCAAATCAATGATCATGTATTTGAGCTGATCAATAGTGAGTTATGGAATATTGAGACTGGCAAGCATTGGTGTAGCTAAGAAAATCCATAGAAGTAAAATTCAAGCCAGGATCAGGATCAGTAGATATAAAGGTAGTAATGAGCACACAAAGACAAGAAAGTGGTGATTTTGACAAATTCTATTACAAGTCACAGTTACATGAGAACTCAGCCCACCCCAGTCACAAAAAGTAAAGTCCCATTCCACAGAGGCTCCACAAGCACTAGACAGGAGAGAATAGACCCTTCAACCTCCACCAAGTAAAAAAGAGAAAGCCAAGAGGGGAGCACTTAGAATAGCATCATTAAACATGAAGGGTGGAGGCTTAGCAACCACGTGCTTCAAATGGACAGAGATGTGCCAGCTAGTAATGGAGGGGAAGGTAGACATACTTGCTCTACAAGAGATCCACTTAGACAAAACAATGTGGGACAAAATAAACACCTTCTTTTATAGACAAATGAATGTAATAGTGAGCCTGGACAGGGACCAGCCAAATGCAAAAGGAGTAGCCTTTATCTTAAACAAAGCCACCACAAGGTGGGCTGAGATAAACTAAACTGAGATCATGCTGGGAAGGGCTCTGCTGCTGGAGATACCATGGCACAATGACAAGACCCTAAGATGCCTAAATGTGTATGCTCCAAATAACCCAAGGCAAAACAAGATCTTTTGGACAACCCTAAGAATGTACTAAGAAAATAGAAGAAACCTCTCCAGGCTAAAAATCATGCTAGAGGACATGAACATAGTTGAAGAGGCTATAGATCAACTGCCAGCTCACTACAATGCACCAGCAGCAACAGAAGTCCTAGGTGCTCTAAAAAACCTACTTGGAGTATCAGATGGATGGTGAAGCAAAAACCTGACAACGGCAGATTTCACCTTTTACATGGCAGGTCGCACAACCCAGTCCCAGATAAACCAAATATACCTAGAGGATTTGCTGATACTATACAGCTGAAATTAGAATATTGAACACACTGCAATAAATACAGACCACCTGATGGTCTCAACAACTGTTTTAAACTCAAGACAACCATACATGGGTGATGGTAGATACACAATGCCAGTGCACCTGATAAAGGACATAGAACTGCTCAAATTGCTCAAGAGGATAGGTATGGCTAGGAAAAACTAGAATCAATGACAAACCTGGCCAGAACCGACCAGCTGAACTCCCAGACCCTACACTATACCTTCAAAAAGAACCTAGTCAGGGAGATTTGCAAATACTCAAAAAAGAAAAAACCAAAGATTTTGAAAGAATTAAAAGCACTAAGGCAAGACCATGAACAAGTGCTAAACAAGCCTGACCTAGATGAAGAAACAAAAAGAATGGAGTCTGCAATACTAGATGACCACATCAAACAACTAGAAGTGATGAGATTTGCATGAGCCAGAGACATGGTAGCAACAAACCTCTTTCTGAATGGGGAAACCCTGACAAAACCATGAATAAACCTAAACAGAGAAGCAACCCCAAGAGACATGATAGCAGTGCTCAAACACCCACTCATGGAAGGGGGAAGGATGGAAAGAAAGTCTTCTAAGATGGTGGAAATAGCCTGAAAGCATCATGAGAATTTTCAGATCCAGGATGGCCTCAATAGACAGCATTACACACAAAAGGATTACAAATGAGATCTTAGCAAATATAAATAAAATGATATCACCTGAGCAAACAGAAGAAATGGCACAATATCTAATAAGAGATGAGATATACAAAGCAGCAAGAACTCTATGGAATGGAAAAGCTGCTGGCCTGGATGGGATAATACATGAACTATGGAGAGAGCTGTCTGACCTGTATGATGAGGCATGCAAGGATGAACACTTAAGTTTTGACATCATAGAGGCCCTAACAATGGTTTTCAATGACATTGAATACTTTGGAATGGTAAACAACACCAGATTCTTGGAAGGATGGCTATGCTCACTGTAAAAAAAAGAAGACTGAATGGACATTGGCAACTACTGCCCAATCACAGTTCTGAACACAGATTATAAAATTTTTACAAAAGCTCTTTTGATAAAGTTAAACAAGGTAGCCCCCTCAATAATCCACTCAAACCAAGCAAGGTTTATGACTGGCCACAGAATAGAAGACTAAACTGAGCTCACATACATGGTTATAGAATGGTGTGAGACAGCAGAAATAAACAGTATGATTGTATGCTTGGATCAAGAAAAAGCCTATGACAAAATTCTATACTCCTTTTTCTAGGACTCTTTAAAGAAGTTTGGCTTCTCTGATAGCTTCATCAACATAATTAAAGTGCTATATGCTGATGCCTACACAATAGTGATCCTGAATAAAGAAAAGAGCACACCCTTCATCATGATAAGAAGCATCCAACAGGGGGACCCCCTATCCTGCCTCCTCTTCAACATCGCCATAGAATCCCTCATGCAGATGCTTTGCAACTCAAACCTAAAAGGCCTAGACATTGAAGAGAATGCAGAAAGGCTCATAGCCACCCTCTTTGCAGATGACATGACAGTATATTTAAGTGAGATGGGCAGCTTCCACACTCTACAGAGCATCCTTGCAGAGTGGTGCAAAGCATCAGGAGCTAAATTCAACATCCCAAAAATTGTGATAGTTCCAATAAGGACAGAAAACTTCAGATCAAACCTGGTTGTAACAAGAAAAACCCACATATATGTCCCAATAATCCTAGAAGACATAAAAATAGCAAGGGATAGGGAGGCAACAAGACTCCTAGGGGCTTTTATAGGCAATAGAATAGACAACTTCAGTGTATGGACTCTGACCATAGAAGCTGTAGCCAAGGACCTGAAGAGATGGGCAAGAGGAAACTCTATAATAGAAGAAAAACATTTGGTGGTTGGCATGGTGGTAGGGGGATGGACCCAGTACAGGACCTGTGTGCAAGGAATGCCAGACCAAATTAAGAAATGCCAGACCAAATCAAAAAATGCCAGACCAAATTAAGAAATGCCAGACTAAATCAAGAAATGCCAAACCAAATCAAGAAATGCCAAACCAAATCAAGAAATGCCTAACAAAAATGACATGGAACTTTATATGGAGTGAAGGAAGCAGCCTTATGGTCAGCCTAAACACCCTCCAGCTACTCCATAGAAGAGAGGGGAAGAAACTCTTAAACCTTGGAATAAGAAACAAGGCCATGGAACTAATGAAGGCAAAACACTACCTCAAACTGGATGACAGCTGCTTAGACTGGGCAAAGGTAGCCGACAAAATAATCAGCTGTAATATTGCAAAGAGATAGAATGTGAGAGACACACACACCTACAAAAACACCTTCCTACAGTGTATAAAAGTGGATGCTAGGGCCTGAAAAGATGGCATTTCCCCAACCCTACAGAGGATGTTCAAAGCAGTGAGAAAGCACGTTCCACCCCCTTATCCTGGAATAAAACTTAAAGGCACAACTATCAATATAGTTCCATCTAGGCCTGGCAAATACTAAGCATGTTCAGTTTAACTCTGAACAAGCAAGATGTATAAGGAAGACCCACTACATAACATCAGCAGGTGAAATGCAAGAGCTAGCATATTCAATGGACTAGTCAGCCAATACTCGCTATAAGCCTAGACAAAACTGTGCATGCCCATATTGTAAGGAATGGAGGAGGAGAGGATGTGAGAACCTGCTCCTTCAGTAGTTTACACACCCAGTTCTCCTTTTCTGGCTTCTTGAAGCTCTCTGGCTGCTCTATATATTGTACCTCATCACTTAGTAGTACTCTGTATAAGAAGGCCATTTTGATATTGATTTGCATGATGTCCCAGCCCTCCATTGCTGCAATTTCAATACCCTTCCTCCCACTTTGCAGCATCAAGTCTACTTTGGGCCTCCTTCCACGCTAGGCTTCTCTGTGCTTAGAGGTAAGGAGTCAATATCATTGAGTTGGGTTATGGCTGCAAGAATTCTGTTGTGGTCAATCTCCACATTGATGAGCCTCAAAAATGGCTAACAACAAAACTGGTAAAAAGCCCAGTTCCACAACAAAAAACATGATGTGCCTGTTACATGACTGACACACATGACCTTCCACCTGACATTCACATGACCTTCCTAGAACTTATCTGTTGAACCAAGCAGCATGCACCAAAGAAAAAGGACCATATTAAAACTGTTGGCATAGTGCCAGATGCAGGAGTTGAATCTGCCAGGGCCTGTAAGCACTGGTCAAGCAATTAATAACACATATAGACCAGTGTACCACTCTGGCTTGCAAAAATATGATCAAACCCTCTCTAGTAAAGGCTCCTTTTGATGGATGCCAAGCATTCCAATATTTTCTATCTGGTGCAAACATTACAAAATATCAATCAAAACACCTATTATCCATTTTATTCTGACACTTTCTGCTTTTATTTGTATGTTTCTTTTGTTTTCCATTCATAGTGCTAGCACCACCACCACAAAACAAAGCTACTTACTGCCACTGGTGCTGCTATCTAAAACACTCTACCTACCAATCTTAGACACAGTGCTAGTATAAAAACCTGTTGTTTAGACCCCAATAATCATCAAATTTTGCCCTCTCCATCTTGCTGCTAGTGTTAGTCTTCAGATTTCAAAGCCTTTGCATCAGTACACCTGTATTGTGCACTTAGGCCTCAGTGTTAGTATCTAGTTTCATTAGCATTCACTGACTTCAGCATTATTGACTTCTGCATATTATTGACTTTGGCATCTTAGCAGCCTCAGTGTTTCTCTCTTTTCAGCAACTTATGAAGTGTTTAGCTCCAACTCAATGGAAGTGTTAGACTTCATCTTCTTACTGCTGTTTATTGCCAGCACCAGTTTTCTCCTTTTCCTCCAAGTTGCCCTTGGTAGTAGCACTTGCTCTTATTAGTATCCATCCCCTCCACTGCATTAGCACTAGACTTATGCTAGCACCTTCATTTAATTTGCATTAACATCCCCTTGGTTCCTGCTTTCTACCATGCCTTTTACTGTTATTGACTGTCATTAGCATTACCAATGTGTGCATATTTATTTTGATCCCCTTCTGCTCTCCAATCCAGATTTCATCTTACCAAAAGGTGTTACTTACTGACACTCCTGCTTACTTTCAGCCACTGTTGTTTACTGCAGTGTTAGCTTCTGCTCCTTCTATTTACCTCACTGAGAGCCTGTTCAGCAAAGGATTCGAAACTAAATCTCATAGATTCTAATGACATAATGTACCAAATATAGTATTGTCAGAGCATGCTGAGACATGAGTGTGACAAGTTTTGTTCTTTCATTAAGATGTGTTTCCTGACTTCTATGTGATGATGGATGGTTTTCCAGCATGCTGTAAAGTTGCCAGTTCATCTGCTACTACCTCTGCTTCAAAAAAAAAAAATCCACTCTCCATGTATCCTGGAGCCCAGATGATGAGGCTCGGCTCATACAATACCTCAAAATACAAAGGCATCTGCAGCAGAGCCCTCCAACCACTTAGCATATATTGAAAATGAAAGAAGAAAAAGCCAAATAGTTTTGAGATATGCCTCTGCAGTTATGAAGATGATGTCATTCTACAGCTAATGGACATGCAGGAATATGGGTGCCATTCATAGCACCAATAGGTGTTGCAACTGTATGACAGTAATACAGAGTTCCTGTAAGTATTCCACTGTGCTCAGAGCAGGATTTCTGAGGCATTACAGCAGTTGTGTCTTAGAACAAGTTGAAATGAGCATGCAATGAAGTCATTTGCCTGAAGGGAAAATTGCATGGTCACATCAGGTCACATTACTATTTTAGTACATTGATAATCAGAATCTCGTAGATTCAGAATTCAAATCTCGTGCTGAACAAGCTCTTAGTGACTGGGAATTCTACTGCTCCCCCTCACTTATATATTATTTATTTGCTATCCTTCCTCTTTTTCCCTTCTCCCTTTGATGTTGTGTTCTTAGTTCTTTTGCCCTTTCCATACTTGAAGTAGATTGGATGCTATCAATGTTATGTGTGGGCATGGGTACTTGTTCCTTCATGGACACTTGGCATTCTTCAGTTTCTGACTCCTTCTGTGATTTATCTCCCTTCTCTGTCTCCTTTTCTCCCATCTTCATTTTTAGTTCCTTCACCCTCTGCTCACTTTCTTTAACCTTTTCCACTGCCTTTTCTAGTTTTTTCTGCAGTCAATTTTCCTCTGTTGCTGCCTTCTCCAGTTGGCTGTCAGATCTGGTTTGATCATTGCAGCAATGCAGCCTCTTTGCTCACTCCTTGATCATCTTGCAGATTTTCTGGTTGCCTATCATCAATAGGGTTGTTATGTTCAATTTTGAACTTGCCAAGAGCATTGTCATCCTTTTGTGGCTCCAATGGTGTGGATTGATCAAGATCTTGGAGAGAGGGTATGGGGGGTTGAGTTTGCTCAGTGGTTGGTTGTTGTTGAGTTCGGATGGTGGTTGCTGATTTGTGGCGTTTGATAAATTTGATGTGGTAAGATTGGTAGACTTTCTTTCTCTCCTTATCCCAGCAGCAATAGGTTTTAAACTTCTCTCCATATTCTATCAATACACATTCAAAGGATTGTGGATGGACTTTGGAGTTATGAGTAGGCATGAATATGAACACACAACATCTGATTTTGTACATATATGAGTAATTGGGAACTTAATTGAACCACAGCTTATATGGAGTCTTGCCCTTCAGGGATTAGTTGGAGTTTTAGTGTGAAGGTGAGTGGCTGTAAGGTAAAAACTCATCCCAAATGTATTCTGGGTAGCCAAAGTCAAGTCTCATTGTCCTTGTCTTCCCCATCAGAATTCTATGCATCCACTCTACTTACTCAATGTATGCTGATGTGTATGGTGCATTGTGCTTGTCCTGTACTCCCCTTGTCTCAAGCTAAGCTTCCATCTCCTCACTGTTTAACTTGCTGTCAAAACTAGTTTAATATTTTCTGATCTTTAGACTGCTTTCATTCTTATGTGTCCTCTCTCAGATTTTCAATGCAGCAAACACTTCTCCTTTATTCTTTAAGGGAATAGACCAGGGCATATTTATAAAGTTGTCCACTATGTCCAGTATATAATGGTTTCCCAATTTTGACTTCACATTTACTGGCCCCATCAGGTCCACCCAAACTATCTCCAGTTTTCATGTCATCCTATGCCCTTTCTGCTTGATTTTTGGAACTGATGTCATGGTTTGCTTGCCTAAGATGCAACTGTCACACTTTGGCATTGGGTAGTGAAGAGAGGTAAGTGCACCTTTGATTCTATGATCATGGGCTAACTGCTGGATAGCTTGATAGTTGGCATGGCCAAAACAATGATGCTAGGTAGTGAGGTCTGCTTCCTGGTGGACTGCATATGTGTGTTCAACAACCACATCTGAGAGGTCCATGGCATATAATTTATTCTTCAGGATCAGGGGTCCATGGGCAATCACCTTTTCAGTAGCCAAGCTAATGATCTGAACCCCTTCTCCATTGAAGCTGAAGCATATATGGTTGTCGAGTGAGATTTGGCTGACAGAAATAAGTTAGACAGTGGAGTTAGATATGTAAATAAAAAAAAAAGTGCATTTTGAAGAGGGAGGAGGTCCCCTTCCATGGTGCACAGCTGTATATTGCCTATGCCTTATGCTGTGATGGCAAATCTCCCAACTCCTTTTATGGCTTTTGGTTCAATGACTTGAAGCATAATGAAGTCTGATTCATAGGGGGATATATGGACTGTCATTCCAGAATCAACATAGAATAGGCAATCAGCAATAACCATGAGGATGGTGTTGTTGTTCTGGTTAAGTGGTGCAATCATTGCAGGATCAGGTTGGTCAATTTGAGTTATATGTTCTTTCCAGTCAACTGAGGTTTTCATTTCCTCCTTCTTCTCAACAGTTGCCATCCAACCCTCCTATTTGTCCTCTTCAATGGCAGAGATGGTGGGTGGTAATCCATCAATGGTCAACCTGGCCAATCCTATGGTTGCAGATGCAGTGGCAATGTCTGGAGCTTCCTCAAGTCTTGTAAAGGCAACCTCTGGGGGCTATGGCTCAATCACACAGCTAGCAGAGGGAGATCCAAAGTATATTCAGTACTATATAAGGTCTACAAGCATAGCTACTCACCTAGCAGAGAGAGATCCAAAGAGAACAAGTCTGGGGAACTCTCAATGCTAGGTGTGGACGCTTCTGGGGCCCCAAAAGCATGGGAAGAAACTGTATAGTACACATAAGCCACAGGAAAAACCCCAAGGGGAAAACTCCAGAAATGATAAGTTCAATGATGGCAGTGATCCCTCTCTGATGAGAGTGATGGGACTTGGAGCTCTACTCCCAGAAAAACCAGAGCAGCCCAGAGGGTGAGAGTGGGACCAGTAGGTAGGGCTAGGTCAGGGGAACAAGATCAGGTGATAAAAGGAGGGAATAGAGAC